>JANKKB010027218.1:0-10293 GCA_026225775.1 Bursera palmeri | reverse complement strand
GATGCGTGTAGAACTAACTTTGATTATTTCGTAGAAACTATGAAGTTAAGATGCTAATGTTGAGGTCCCATGTGATATTGACAACTCATTTGACGATGCTTGAGAAAGAGGATCCTTTGGTAATTTACCATTCGCTGCCCTTTTAAATAATTTTATTTATGGATTGTAATTTTACAATTATATTTATTAAAAAAATTATCTCGATATAGAAAATAGAATATTCATTAAGTAATTTTAAAATTAAGAAATAATTATTTTGATTATTTCAATGGAACTAAAAATCAAAAGTGGAAATAAATAGCTGTTAAGTTGATGATGAGCACGGAATCGAATGGATTTAGTTGAATAAGAAATTGGAGAATAAGGGTATTAAGGTAATTTGAGGGAGGTGTGGCCTCGTGGGAGGTGGGTGGAGGAATAAAGATAAAGGACCTACTTGCCTCCAAAACGACGGGCACCCACGTCGGATTCAAGGTAACTGACAAAAATGCCACCTTCAAATGATGCCCCATCTCAAGATTTTCTCAATCTTCTTGTCTCACTATCTTGGATCAGATGGAGAATTTCGCGAGAATTCGTCTACAAGAATCTCTTAACGAAAAGACAAACATGCCCTTCCAAACAGCCCTTTTTCTTTATTTTTCTTTGATGCAAAAATTGAACAAAAATAGATAAATTTAAGTGGTTACACATCTACGCAAGATTGTACAAATATCGATAAATTTAAGTGTGGTTATCCGAATCATTGACTCTAATCACTGAAATTGATTCAAAAGAAGAAAATGAAAAGCTAAAAGCACTCAATTAATCATGCAATAATAAACAAATCGACTAGGGATTGATTGGATCCCATGTCACAGGTGCACAAACACAGTCTTATGCACCCCAACATTAAACTATAAGAAATTAAAAAAAAAAAAAGGAACAATGGCATGGAGGAAATAATTATCTCATAAGAAAAGGGTAAAAAGGTAAAAGACAATGAAAGGAAAGAGGGTAACGTGGGACAGTTGAGATTTAGTTAAAACTGGAGCCTCAAACATTGACAAAAGAGAGGGCCGCTTCCGTGGGGAGAGGGGAAACTCCTTCTCCACAATTTATAAATATCTCGAGGACTGAATTGAAAAAAAAATTTAAAATTTAAAAATAATTATAAAAAAGAACCGAAACTAAAGGAATAGTTAAAAATACATTTATGATTTTAAAATTTATCGAAAATATGATAATATTTTTAATATTTTTTTTAGTTCATTTTTACAATTCTGCCATAGAGATGAGAGGAGATTCCCACAAGCAAATGAAATTCAACTGCTTTCAGTCACGCCCCCCCACTCCCCCACTTGAATGAATAATGTAGTAGAAGAATTAAGAGTAGACAAAGAAAAGTTGAGTTTCGTAAGGGCAAATTGCGGCTGAGATTTTTGGGTTTTCTTTTCATTTCATTTCAATACAACTCAATTTCTTTCTCTTTGGCTTGGCTTTATCCCTTTTCCTTTTGATTTGTTGTTGAGAGTCAAAAGGAGTTTGCGTGTGGGTGTCGAAGAGGGTTTTAAGGAGTAAGAGAGAAACGTCAAAGGCTGCAATTATTGTGTTTTGAGTAAAATATGTTGTTCAGTGGAAAATGTCTTTGTGCTCCTAATATTCTATTAATTCTAATAATGACCCTTTGGCCTTTTGTTTGGTATTCTGTTCAAGTTGGGTTCCTTTTTTTTCTTTTATGGGTTGATTCTGGCTTTTCTGAGATTGCCCTTCCTGGAAGCATTTCGGTACCTTTATATTTCAGGACCTTCTTGCGTATTCACATAGTAAAACCAACATTGGACATCAAAGCAAATTTTTCCTTGTTGAAACCAACATAAAATTGTATCATATTTCAACTCAAGCTGCTCTCTCCAAGATCACTCTCTCTCTCTCTCAGCTATCCTCTGTCAAGCATATTGACCGAATTCTACTTTAACCTAAAGCAGCCGCTGCAGCCATCGCTGCTCATTTATAAAAAGTGACAAAAAGCATCCAGATTGCCTTTAAGACACACACCAGCAGCAACCATTAATTATAGATTACTTAATTAATTAATTAAACCCAGAAACATAATCATTTAATCTTTTCCATTTAATTATTGGTGAAAAAGAAGTGCTAGACTGCTAATGGTAAAGAGAAAAAAATTGATGCCAAAATAGTGTTCTAGTCCTTTATGTCAATCATTAATGTATCATATATACTTTTTTTTTTTGGTGGGGGGGCATTATGTGTCATGTTAAAAGTGGTTCCGTCCTCACTCTGACTATGATTTTGATATAAATATTTCACATCCTGAACTGGGGTTTCGTGGAGCTCATACAAAGAGATCAAAGTCATGATATAAAAACTATATAATAATTAATAAATGATCTCATGCTATGCATATAAAATAACCCACAAGAAATCATATATTATATTATGCCCTACCCACTTATACATCAAAATGCATGAATCTATTTTTATATGCTTTTTGTATTTTAAATACTTTATACATGAAGTAGAGAAGTAAAGCAATAGCCAATCAGAAGGGAATTTCTAGAACAAAAGGGTGGAGAAAATTCAAAAGTCACCATAGATTTCAAAGTTGACCAAAGTATTGTTTAATGATGCAAATGCCTTTAACAAGTCATAGCTTTGTTCATGGAGAAGAATATGTATGAATATGAATGAGCCCAATTTCTTCAATTGAAAGCAAAACTTGTCAACATTCCAGGGGCAAAACATGTAGGGATTTCTATCAGCAACACAGTTAACAGGATAGCTGCTTCTCCCCAATTAGAGATGAGAAGGAGTTTTGACACATAAATAATATCACTAACTTGGACTAGGACCACAAAACAAACTTGTATAAGTAGAGATTAGAGCAATTAGCCAACTGCTGCGCAAAGGGTTGTGACATTGGTTAAATTTAAATTCAATAATGTAACTGTCGGATGCAACCCAGCAACTTGTTCATTAGTCAGCGGCCAACAATTCAAGAAAATTATTGCAATATAAACCTAATAGTTTATATATCTTAATTTTCATAATTAAATGGTTATCAATGGCAGACATTATTGAATAATAAACAAGCATATAAGAATTTACTGTGAAAAGAAAGAGTATGCGTGTGATATTGTTCAAATTGGTACAAGTTGTCAAATGGGGGACTGCAGGTGGAACTCATTCATTCATTCAATGGACTGTTTAATTTCAAAGTAATCATATGCTTTTGGACCTAAGCTACCAAATAATTTTGTCTTGATTTTGATACTTTTTACGTATAATAGTACATATGAAATGTACCAATCTGTTTTGGTTTTTCTTTATCCAAGCATAAGAAGCAGTAGCAGAAGCACTTTCAAGAGCAGTTGCTTTCAGAGCTTGGAATCTCAAGTACTACTTCACAGAAACTTCGTTTGTAGAAAGCTGGTCAAGTAACAATAAAGCTTGGTGTCTTAGAACATGTGAACCAACCGGCCCCTCTTGATATCATCCCACACAAAGTTATGTTCTGTAACCCCCCAATTCTTCCTCGAAACTTACAAGTTACAAATTCCATCTCCCGAAGCAAATTGCATCCTTTTTAGCTTTATTCCACCTTTTATGTTTGTGCATAGATAACCACTTTATTATCTGTGCATTGCTGTTGAAAAGCAACTGTAGATTTGCTTACTCAAACACTACTACTCGGTTTTTTTTTTTTTTTTCCGAACAAAGTTCCCAACTTTGCCTAAAGTGTCCATGAGTTTTGCACTTTATCATTGTGTTTTTTGCTTTTGGTTGGTTGGAATCGGACTCAAATCTTAGACGCCAATGTAGCAGTGAGAGTTGACAAAGTTGAAGACTTTGTTGAAGCAAATGGGCATGAATAGGCATGTAATTTGGATGCCCAGTGGCGACAGCCAAGCTAGGGCCTTATGTAATTGTATTTTGGGCCTAGAAACAAACTTCAGGATTCATAAACAATGTGTTGATCTGGACAACTTTTCACTTTTTTCAGGAAAGTGACCGGCTTTGCTCTTTATCAAAGTCTAAAAATATTGAAGCTCACCAAGACAAGCAACTGGTAGTTTTGTGGTACTCTTCGGTTAAGATTGAAATTATTATGACGGGTTAATTAATGAGATTAAGCAGAAAAGATCAATCAGTTTCGGGAATCAACTTCCAAAGCAATGTTTAACCCCGGAAAAAATATAATTGTACTTTAAATCATTAATAATTGTAATTATGATTCTACAAATGATGTCTTCATCTTGAGAAGGATAAAAACAGTCTCAAGGAAGCAAAAACTTACCAAAATCAAATCGAATCACAGTTTGTGAATGAGACATTTTGGCTCTAGGCCTCCAGCAGTCATAAGTGTACTCTTTTAGCAAAACCAACCGCAACATTAACACTCCAATGGGAAGTAGTTGTTCATGTGATTCCAATTATAACTTCCAAAGATGTGGAGGCATTCGTGCCAGGTACATATCTCCGTATTGAATTGTTGCATACAATCTCTAGATGCATCATTAACTGCATTCAAGGCAGTATTGCTAATACTATCAATTCAATAACTACTTGAATAAATTACAAATATCACAGGAAACTTTAACGTGGAAATACTTTTTCATTAGTCAAGATATTACAAACTTGAAAACTTTTCTAACAGTAGTGAGATGGTGAGGGAACAGCTTGTTCACTAGTGAGTGAGAATAATTTAGTACAAAATGAAGCATGGGAAAGAGTTCCATTTGTATCTACACAAGATATAATAATGGAAGCTAATGTTTGAAACTAATAAAAATTTCGAAACATACAAATTTATTATTGAGGTTTGATGCTTTCAGTGCTGTATGAGTTCTGGCGTTAGTTAGTAATAAATGAGAGTTCATCCTTTGAAATTTGGGGCATTGTCATTGTTTTCAATTGCAACTTCCCTTCCTCTCCAAACAAGCTCTCTTCTTCACCATCCTTCTCATTACCAATGAAATCCGAGACTACCAAAGTGATTTCTCGAACTAGGTCAACAATCACCCCATCGACACCCATTAGACGTTGCAAATATACCACCTCTGGCACATTACTGCAACAAGTATTTTGTAAAAGTAAAGTTGGTGAAATTCAATTTCAAACCTAAAAGAATCAAGTAAAATAGGAGATTGAGGTAAAAGCTTACTTCAATTCCCCGTATGTTACAAGACAAAGTTTGCTTTCTTTGATTCTTTTTAATTCTCCTGGATTTTTAAGGATAGCTTTTACTTCAGATACAATCCCTTGCAAGCCACCTGCCAAGCACAACTTAATGGCTTCATTCAAGGAACCTCTTCTTACATCCGTGTAAGTTTGAAATCCTCCATTAGTTAAGAAGAACACCTGATTAGCAGCACAAGCAAAAATCATATTATTCAAATACATCGCTGTAAAGTATTTGTCAGATCAGAATGCTAAGAAACTAACAGTTGTTTCAACCAACCATGGATATGAAATCAGTAAAACGGGTGCATCTTACTAATGCATAAAAGTCTGAAGAGTGAAATCTTACAGGGTAGGTACTCTGAAGTTTCCTGATCAATAGAGCGGCATCAGGTTGGAAGCTTGAGAAGAATATAGATCTGTCCTTAGCATGCTCAGATACAACCTGCTCCATAGGAATTCAACATAATTATTTAGATTGTTAAAGGTTTACAAGAATTTCTTGTTAGAGGACAAGCTAGTATTATGGTTGATCCGTAATCTAATAACTTAACATTTTGATGGTGGTTACTTAAAATATATCATAGCCGAGGCTTTGGACCCTTATCTGATAAACGATGACATATGATTTTAGATAAGGTTTTTCTTAACATTTCCTACATAAACAAAACATGGGAAGCTTACTCGCAAGATGACTTGAAGTACATGTGAGAGTTCTTCTTCTTTGTAATCTATCTGATCATCAAACTTCAATTCGATATTAAAACCCAATGAACTGTCAACTTTTTCGAAAGTTTGTTCCAATGTACATAGAGGAGCATCTTGCTCAACCTTCCATTCGAAGATCCTTCCATCTTTTGTTCTTCTAAACATAGGCTTCCCCACCTGAAGTTTGTCAAATTCATATGTTCAGAACACAAGCACACGAGCCAAAATGACACAACGGACTCTGATACTTACTTTTTCAGGCTGTTTCTGGGGTCCAAATGAAAGAAATTCATCTAAACTGAGCTCTGTCACTCTCTTCTCAATTATTGCACCCTATAATGAAATACCAAATGTGATTAATAGTCAGTGTAATTAAAATTTCTGAAGAATAAGCAAACCTTAGAAATTGGATTCAAGAAAATGTGTAAACTAAGAACTAGGCAAAGAACTAACCTGATCTTCAGTGTAGATGAAATTGTCATGGAAAATGACCGGACAATCATCTCTGGTCACCTACAACAAATATTTTTTTTTCTTTGGTTTACCACAAAAGCTTCTTTGCTCACCCAATAGTAAAAGAAATAATAGCAAAGAAAAAAAAAAAAAAAAAACAAAGAAGTAAAGCAATCAGTAACCTGTATTCAAAATTAAAATTAAGAANAAATAAAAAAAAAAAAAAAAAACAAAGAAGTAAAGCAATCAGTAACCTGTATTCAAAATTAAAATTAAGAAATTGAAAAATATAGATAAATCTTGGGTGGGTTTTGAACCTTAATTTTTTGAGCTTGATAATTTAAAATCTTATTAAACTGTTGTTGTGTATCACGAAACATTTAGAGAAGCTATTAGTACTCTTTCAAGCTTTCGAGCAATACCTTTCATGTTCCTTCTCTTCCGTTGGGAAACTAGCTTCTAGCATTATGTAGAGATATCAAGCAATGCTAAATGCCTTAACTAGCTATTAGCACTTTCCGGAGCTATCGAGTAATGCTTGTCGTGCTACTTCTCTCTATTTAAGAAACTAATTATTTGCACTCTTTTGAGCTATTGAACAATGTCAAATGCCTAAATTAACTATTAGTAGTCTATCAAGCTATCTAAATACTAGATGTCTATCAAGTTAGTATTTGTATTCGAGAAACTAAAGATAAATTTGGTATCTTGATGTTGGATTTTTCTTGACATTAGAAATATTAGACTTTTAATTAGATAATTAAAGCAATTTATGATTTAGTCATAACTCAAAACAACCCTTAACATGATTATTTTTCGCATTTTCTCAAAAACTTTCAAAATAAATAATGTAAAAGGTAATGAAATGATCAACAAATTATAGGATTTGGCTACCTTATAATTAATGTATTATTACATCAGTTATAAGGAAATATGATCCAAATTATAAGATTGTATTTTAATACATCATTTCGACTCGGGTAACGTTATCGGTTCAACGCAATTTTTGAATAGTATAACTTAGATTAGTTAGTGGTCCACGGCACAACAAGTTTAATTAAGTTAACGGTAAGATTGAAAAGCTGAGTTGTCAACGTTACCGACCGTATTTAGTGATCTCACATTAAGCAGCTAAAAAGGTATAGTATTCTTAGTACACGTGTGAATGAACCGAACACGTTTCTAGTTGTAATCAGAGACTCCTGTAAAGAAGCATCGGTTTCGCGGCGAATGGAGACAGAAACGTGGTGGGTTTCAATACATCATCAAAACAAGATCATGAGCAACCCCACCGCTACGCCGCGTGCACCTCTCCACACAAACCGGACTTCATTACAACGTTAAATCAGGCACGCAAAAACAGGAACCGGAAAGGAAATAATCCGCCGGAAAACAATCGAAAAAGTTGAAGAAAATCATGAATTTTTTTTAAAAGTAAAAAGAAGGTCACCTGAACGTCGAATTCAATGAAGTCAAGAGGAAAATTAGCTGCAGCATTGAAGGCAAGAATCGAATTCTCTTTGATTGATTTCATTCTCTTATCAGCTGACTGCAACATGTTCATTCCACTCCCTCTATGCCCCGCCACCACAAATTTCGGGAACTTGAATCCGGTCTTTACTTCTTTTTTATCACCACCATCAGCATCATTAACACCTGATTAATAATCACAAACGAAAATTAATTTCTTTTAGCTTCCAAATGAAAGCAAAACATATGAGAAAAAAAAAAAAAAAAAAAGGAAAAACACATAAATACAGTTACCTTTGCAGANCTTCCAAATGAAAGCAAAACATATGAGAAAAAAAAAAAAAAAAAAAAGGAAAAACACATAAATACAGTTACCTTTGCAGAAACGGGTTGAAAAGATGTTTAACGTAGCGTTATCCGGGACTTGATCAAGATTAGGAACATCAGAGACATGAACGGCTTTGAGAGCCATTGTTTATTTTTTTCTGGTTTTGTAAGAAGATTTAATAGGAGCGGGCACAAGACCATGAAATATGGAGCTTGTAAGAACGTAAAACACGTACAGCACACGGGGAGAAGGTGGAAGGTGGTATTTAAAGGGTAGGTTTGATTTTTTTTTTTTTTTTTTTGTATTTTTATTTTTTTTGCTTGGATNTAAAACACGTACAGCACACGGGGAGAAGGTGGAAGGTGGTATTTAAAGGGTAGGTTTGATTTTTTTTTTTTTTTTTTTTGTATTTTTATTTTTTTTGCTTGGATAATTGAAGGAATATTACACTTGTTTTTCTTGTTTTCTACCTCAAACATTTTAGCTAATTTGCATTTTTGGGGTGAATATGCGTTTTGAGCGGGGGGGCTTTCTTTCCAGTTCAAAACGCAACGCTGTTGTTGTCGTTTTGGTCTTACATGAAGCTGCTCTTCTTGACTTCTTTTCTTTGCTTGGAATCAATTCAGAGCGACTCGGTCTTATTTTTTTTCCCTGTAATTTAATTTAAATTATATGGCTAATATTTTCGTTGACAGACAGGTGGTGAAATTGAATTCAATAAACAAAACGAGGTTGATTTTGATTCATTGATTAATCAACAACTAACCTACTTCAACGATAAATATTTATATCATGAAACTTAATAACGAATAATTTTTTTTCGAATTTATTAATATTTTTGTCCAAATAATTTTGTTCTTCGCTAGATCCTTCAACAATAACCTATTTAGTAAACACAGATGGTGTGTAGTAATCATCAAATATTCGTGGCTTACCATGATAATTAAATAATAATTATTACTTTCTTCTTTACTATTTTCTGCAAAAGTTGGATTTTGCAGATGACAACGCCTATTGTTAACATTGAGAGTGACTAATTGTTCAATAAATTTGTCAAACTGATCACTCATTTGTTCAAATCGTTCTTCTATACATTGCAATCACGTTTATAGTTGTTACACGTCCAATTGCGTTTAAATACCTTACCCAACGTTGCAGGCTTTTCCTCATGATTTATTCTAATACTATGGTAGGAAAGTAACAGACTCTGATACCATGCATCTGAGTATTCATGAACAACTACTTTGAACAGTTTTTATTGATTCAAGCTTCTAGAGTATTATAGAGGTCGATTAATGATCACCATAAAGAAAGATCGTTCACGACCATCAAAAGAAATGCGTAGATTTTTCCGGAAAATAAACAATAATACAGAAAATTTCTCTTGTGACTTCATGTTAGGCTTGACATGACATGAAATGAAATGTTCCATTCCCTTCGCAATACAAGTGCTGAGAAATAATACCGGATATATGTGAGCAGGGTCCAAATACAAGCAAGCTCATTTGATGCCTTTTAAACTTTATGTGCATGAGCAGTGTTGTAGGCCACTTTGGTGTTGGTGATCGTGGTGGGTTTAACTTTTGTCATAGCAGCCACTCTATTTGCGTGCTAAATGTTATTGTTTTAGATAGCCTTGTAAAGTAAAGCAGAATGCTCATCCATACGAGTGGAGAGCACTAGCCATATTGCGGTTTATGACTCGATAAAACGTGGACTCAAACTTAGCTTATCAGAAAAGTTCCACTAATTGGGATTAAAGTAGTTTCAATCCAATCGACCCTGCAACATCATCAGATCAATGGGCGAAGAAGAGTGGCCCAAAATGAGCAGATCTTTCTACTTAAATCTTCTATTTGGTGTCCAACAAGAGAAGTGACACAGGTAAGGTGGCCAATCGTCCAATTGTATCAGGGTCTCAGTTCATAACTACAGCTCATTCATTAGCATAAAATAAATTCGGATTAATCAAATACAACCCACCGAATCAACGCATTATATTAGTAAGTACAAAATTTGTTGTATATAACGATTCTCTAAAGTCTAGTGGTAGAAAGATCTATAAAAACTAAGTGACATCAAATTGTAATTCTGTATTAACACATGCTTGTAGGTGTAAGCTTAGGCATTCTGCTCAGCACTTTTGGCGCTAG
>JANKKB010027217.1:0-10292 GCA_026225775.1 Bursera palmeri | reverse complement strand
CAACAAACTCTTTTTTTTTTTTTTTTTTTTTTTATGCTCTCATTGGTAGCTGAATGAGATTGTTATGGTTCAAAATCATTTTTTGTAATCATTCAGTTGGGTTGTTTATTTGTCTTTTAGAATTTGTTGTATGACTTGTTTAGATTTACAAAGCACTGAAATAAGGTTTTGTGTAGAACAATTTATAACTCTTAAATGTTGTTTCTTTGTCTTTTAGGATTGGAAAGAATCTGGTATAACATAATTAAAACTCTATAAAATAAAAAAATTCCCTCTTTAATTATTATGTAATGATACGTTTAGTATTTTAAATCAAATAATATAAAACACTTTCAATTGATCTCAGTGGTTGGTTAATTCTGAAGATTTTATGAAAAAATAAAAATAACATATAAATAAAGATTTATTCAGTATTTTATGATTTTCACGTGTAATTCTACAAATCATATGTACTATGGACAGGTGGAGTTTCACCATATTTGCCACCACATGCTTCCAATATGTAGAAAGAACTCGGACAGTTGACATGCACACTCAGCAACAAATATTAAAAGTGGACATCTTCAATTGCCACACAAATATAAGTGTTGGCACATGACATGACACAATTGTTGTTCAAATATGATAGGACGAGGGGGCGGCAATGACAAGTATAGGTAGAGCTTCCCCACTCTTGAATTTGTACATCAAAATGCTCCCTCCCCTGCTTGCTGTCTTCTAAGATAGGAACAGGAAGAAGTTTTTTCAATCAGCTGCTGTCTAAGGTGCATCGCAGTGTTACCATAGACATTTGCGGCCGTCTGTTCAGCTGCACGCTTGCCCTGTGGCCTCTTAATTGGTTTCTTTGCATGTGAATTATAACCATTATTTATTCATGACTAATTGGTCTGAGTGATTGCAAGCTTCATTAGAGTTTTATGTGGTTAAAAATCATTAGCAATGCAGTGTTCTTCCACGACCAAGACCAAGACCTGCCAACCAAACACAGATAAGATAAGATGAAAAAAACCAAACCAGGCACTGTTTATTATAAACACTTGTGTAACTTGTATGTTTATTATTCTCGTGTACAAACTAGCAGAAATTTGAAAACATGAAAATGACAACTTGCTGCAACATCATACAGAGGCTACGTGAACCAAAATTCTCTGCATGGCTACACTCCTCAGGCGCAGCCATAGCGTCTCTTAAACAAATAATGCCGCTTCGATGGATCCTTACAACTATGGCAAACCTAAGGTTCTGAATAGAGAAAGAAACTTATTAAAACCATACCGGTTCACACCTCTATTCCATGTATACCATCCCATGGCACCTCACATTCCACGGTTAGATCCTACGGAGCGATGAGCTTTATGAAGGGCTATGTCATCTGTGCATCTTCTTCTAATTCTTCTAAATCAATTGCATTGTCACCGACACTCGATACCTGACATTTAAAACATGTTAGAAACTTCTAGTTCATCAACCACAAAACATTAAAAGCAAGCAAAGAAAAATCCACAAAGAGAAAAACACCTGCTGAGAAGTGCCAATTGCTCATCCAGATGGTGGTAGCTCAAATCAGCTCCCGCATCAGGTGGAGGCAGGCTTGTTATTTCCTGTCAGGAAAATATATTAGAAGCCGAAGATGCATAAAATTGTGAACAAAAAACCAAATATGATGATTGGTACACTAGAAAGCTGTTTCCTGAACCATGATCAATTGTAGTTCAACCCTTTTGCTGATTGATCACTCTATTCTGCTAATTAAGCTTGTGTAATACATCAACTCCCAACATTGATTCTTCAGAAAAAAATAAAGTTGAACTGTTTCAGTGACAAATGAAAACATCAAAAGCAACATTCCTAAAAATTAAAAAAATTAAAATAATTAAAATAAAAACTCTGAGTTAAGAAGCACGAAAAAGAGAAAATTTACTTGGAGTTCTGTTCTTTTAGATTTGCCAAGATCCTTCCAAAATCCTAACCCTTTTAAGAAATTAAGAGATCTTTTTTGAAGTTAACTTTGAATTCATTGTCAGTGCCTATGAGCACAAAATTGCAAAAGGAAATATCTGAACATGAACAGGAATTGTTCATCTATAGTTATTGTTAATATTGTAGCCAGCCACTCGATGATAATGACATGAATTTCATGGGTAAGATTGTTGGAGAACTCCATAATTGCATTTACAGCCCAACACATGAGGATTGATGGGTTCAGTCTGTAGGAGGACATGAGATGATCAGAAAGGCTTAGCGAATACTTACAAAACCAAATCCTAGTCCTAAGAAGATATATTTAAAGCAATAGCAGGGTTAAGTTTAATACCTTCGGATGGCACCCAAAGCAGTGAAATCCACACCATGGAAATGAAGGAGATCTTTTGAGGAATGAAAGTCAGAATAGAAAAATAAATATTCACGTATAGAGATGTTTAATTTAATTACTTATAAATAAAAATGAAGGAGACCAAATTACCTGTCTGGGAATTCAACGAATTCTGATCATCTTGTCTTAGCTGCGGTGAGATCAATCGACAATAACGGATGAAGTGTAGCTATCTGAATCACAAAATTTCGATGTCAGGGATGTGAGAGATTTTGATCCGGTCTACTCCCCCGACAATTTGGTAGCGTTCTTCCAGAATAAGGCACCGAATGATTCTCAATTGCTTCAGAGTTGGCGTTTGAAGAATGTGATCTGGCAGTGACTTCAATTTCATGCAATCTTCAATCCACAAGGTGTTAAGAGATGGCATGATGATTGTAATATCTTCATCTCCCGTCTCCCACTCTTCCCAGTTGATGCAGTTACAAAATGTTAAAAAGCTCAACTTGGTTAAAGATAGCATCCAATTCAACGATAAAGCTTTGCCTTCGTAATTACGTATCTCCAATCTCTCTAAATTGGGAGGGGGTTGTAAGAGGAAGGCTTCAAGAACGGCTTGATCAATCCCGTTCCTATTCTCCCTCACTTCTTTGTACCTTCTAAAATATAAAGCTAAAGAAAGGAGGTTTGTCTTTTTCATAAGGTTTGCCTCATTAACCTCACCCACATTTGCGTCCCCTAGCCCTATTATATCAAGAGATCCGCGAAGATTGTTTAAGTCTTTTAAATATTCAATACCACTGGTTTGCCTATTCCTACACACACCGAATTCTGTCAAAGTCCGAAGACAAGTCAACCTTTCAAATCCCTTTGGCATCTCACTTAGACTTCTAGAACAAGTGTAATCATTTATTAAATGCCTCAGGTTAATTAATTTTCCCATCCCTTGAGGTAGTATTTTGAAAGCCCTGCAATAATTGAGATTTAAGGTTTGTAAATTATACAGTTCACAAATTGTCTCCGGTAATTCTTCTAACTTTTCATTTATAGATAAATCAAGGTATCTCAAGTGTATCAATTTTTCTATTTCTCTGGGTAATAGTGTAATGTCAGAATCACTCAAATCTAATCTTCGAAGAAAAATAAATTCAACAAATAATTTGTATATATTCATTTTGCTCATTGTTTCACAATTAACCACGAGGCTACGCAAATTTTTTGCATCATAAATGTATATAGGAAATGAGTCTCCACTTTTAAGTCCTAATTCTAAGTGTCGAGCTTTTATATAAGAAATTTGGGCTCGAGTCTCTTTAGATTCATCAATCTCTATACTAAAAAATTCATTCCTCGTAAGAAATTGAGCAAAATCATGCACTATATCATACATCTTACAACTTTTAATGCTACCAACAAATTCATCTCTTTTAAAATCTTGAAAAAAAGAACGCATTGCTAGGATTTCAAAATACTCTTCACCCATTAACTCCATATCTTTGGTTCGCTCATCCCTAAGATAATTTTGAGCCATCCACAACTTAATCAGTCTATCTTTCTCTATCTTAAAGTCCTTTGGAAAGATAGCACAATATGAGAAACATTTTCTCAATGTAGAAGGCAAATCATAATAGCTTAATAGTAGAGATAGAAAAATCCATCTTTCTACCTCTTCTAATTCCCAAATCTCACTATCTAAGACACTTTGCCATTCTTTAATACTGCTCTTAAAACGCAAAGGACTTCCTAATGTCTTTATAGCAAGAGGCAACCCCTTACACTTGCCTATAATTCTTCTACCAATATCTTCCAATTTTTTGTATTCTTCATCAGTTCTTTCAAAAAATGCAACTTTTCTGAATAATGACCAAGATTCCTCTTCCGACAATAATTCTAGCATGATCATGTGGGTGTTGGTGGTTCCTATGATTTTTGCAACATTTGTCTTGCGTGTGGTCACTAAAATTCTACTTTCTTGAGAACCAGACTTTAAAATACCTTTCAATTGTTCCCAATCTTTGGGATTTTCAGTCCACACATCATCTAAGACAAGAAAAAACTTCTTTCCTTCGAGAAATTTTCTTATCTCTTGCAAGACAGTTTGCAATTCAGCTAGCTTTGATGCATCACTTGCAAGAGATTCAAGGATTGCTTTGGCTATCCTAATCTCATCGAAAGGTTCAGAGACACACACCCATATTTGGCTATCCTAATCTCATCGAAAGGTTCAGAGACACACACCCATATTTTTACTTCAAAATGAGTGTTAACTTTAGCATCGTTAAAAGCTAGTCGAGCCAGAGTAGTCTTGCCAATTCCTCCCATCCCTACTAGAGAAATGATAGGGATGGCTTGTGGTTGACTACTCTCATTCAACAACATCATTAATAATGTATCCTTATCATGGTCTCTTCCACGAATATTTGATACATCATCAATAATAGATGTAGTCACTGGTCGTTTAAGTTCTATACTGCACCTTGTCAAACTAAAGTTAAACATGTTCTTTTCCATGGCAATAACATCTAGTTTTCTATTCAACTCCTTTATCTTAAGAGCAACATCATGACGCAAGACAACATTTCTAAAACAAAAGCGATAACAGTGGATGAATGAACATACCTTTCTCTTAGGTTTGGTCCGTTTGGACGCATTTTCAATTCCCTTAATTCCAATCCGTGTTATCCACTCATCCAACACATCATCTATGTCATAAGATGTGTGTTTAAGCTTATCTAACCAATCTCTCACAGCAAGATCCTTGACTTGTTTGCTCTCTGCATCTTCAAGCACAGCTCGAATGGACTGGAAATTGCTGGTGAGCTTCTGGACTTCATAATCAACACCTGCGACTAGCGTCACCTGTGCTTCTATTTGCTTATGAATGACCAAAGCCAATTGCTCTAAGGTTGTGGAAACAAGTGCTTCAGCCATAAATATGGTAAGTGATTAAAGGAAGGTATGGAAATTTGATATTTGGTGTGTTTATCTGTTGTTGTAGATAATATTATCTTCCCCTCATTATTTATAGGGGGCAGGATGAGGAGACACAAATTTAAACACAAATTTATACACAAATTATAAACCATTAGAAAACCATTAGATTATATGAAAATGGATGGTTCAGATTACTCATGAGCCTTCAAACATTTAATACAATATTATTTTATCCTAATTCTCTCTCCAGGCATTAAATGTTTTGTCTCCTCTTCTAATTCTCTTTTATCTCATTTTTATTTTCATATTTCATTTAAAACAATACATACATATATATATATATATGGAATCATAAATTAAATTCTTAAATAGTTTTTCATGAGTAAATCAACAATCACAAATTATATTCTTTTATTTATAAATAATTCTTATAAAATCATTTATTTTTAAAATAAAACATGACTATTTTATCAGTCAGATAAAAATGTTGTTAAAAATAAATAATCTTATAAGAATTATTTAAGAATTTAATTTATGATTCCATATATATAATTTTTAAATGAAATATGAAAATAAAAATGAGATGAAAGAGAATTAAGAGAGGAAACAAAACATTTAATGCCTGGAGAGAGAATTAGGATAAGAAAATATTGCATTTAACTTATAAATATTACATTTAATGCCCCTATTTATAGTAATTAATGAAACAAAGAAATTCTTTACTTGATGCATGGCTCAAGTCAATTAATTGTTTATTTTAATTGTATTTTTTATTAAATTAAAAATCGATCATTTAATTTAATTGTTAATTAAGGTCATTTGTTAATTTATGATAGATAAATTTGATAAATATTCTAAAATTTTGATGGCAGACGTAACTAGAATAATCCCACCCACCCTAATAAAGATACAATTGCTACTTAAACGATTAAAGCTAGACATACACCTGCATTCATCCATTCCATGATAAGTGACACCACTACTAAACTTTTATAAAATTTGTTAATTTTAAAGCAACATTAAGAGAAAAAAGTTAAAGGTATTATAGTTTTATATACTTTTACATAAAAGTCTTTCTTTCGTGTATTAATTTAATTAGCAATCAATAAGGTTAAAGTTAATATTTAATGAATTTCTAGTCATCCACTAACTCTGTCGATTAAAATAAAAAAAAAAAAAAAGACATGTTGCATAATATTTCAACTACCCCACAAAGAGTGCCATATTACAGTTTTTATCAAGCTAGGGAAATTTTGTGAAGAAATCAACGTTTTGCCTATTTTTGTGGCCACCCCTATGATCGGATAGTAATTAAAGATCCCCTTTCAGGCAACTTTTAAGTTGCTGTTCAATAGTCCGATTCTAAATAATAGGTTTTGAAACTTGATTTTGTAACAAACTCTTATTCTTTTGTTAAATCATATAAAAATAATCATTTTTCATGACTTTCAACATATTTTTAACTTAAATTTGATTTTGATTGACAGTAAAAGTGTACGTAGTAAATGAAATAGAGGAATAAGAGAGAGTAAGATCATGAAAGGTGAGAAGGTTAAAGGAGGGTGGATTAACAAAGGTAGGGATATTTTGGTCCAAGGGGTGAGGTGGTTAAGAAAATCAAAGAAAAGATGGAACATAATAACTTTTATTAAAACCCTCTTATTTGGTTGTTTATCATAAATCCCCTTCAAACTTTAGGTTGGCTATTTATAGAGTCATAAACATGTGTTCATCCATTCCATGATAAGTGACACCACTACTAAACTTTTATAAATATATTCTAAAAGTTGTTTTTTTTTAAAGTAGCATTGTGAGAAAAAGTTAAAAGCATTATACTTTTATAACTTTTACATAAAAGTATTTCTTTCGTTTATTAATTTAATTAGCAATCAATAAGGTTAAAATTATTATTTAATGACTTTCTAGTCATCCACTAACTCTGGTCGATTAAAAAAAAAAAAGACATGTTGCGTCCACTAACGAAAATCATATTTCAACTACTCCATGGAGTGCCATATTACAGTTTTGACCAAACAAGGGAAATTTAAAAGGGACCTCAATGTTTTGCCTAGTTTACCAGCCACCCCTATGATCTGATGGTAACCAAAGATCCCCTTTCAGACAACTTTGTAGTTATCGTTCAACAATCCAATTCTAAATAATAGATTTTCAAACTCGATTTTGTAACACACTCTTTTAACTCTTAATCCTTTGTTAAATCATATAAAAATAATCATCCTCTATGACTTTCAATATTTTTTCAATTTAAATTTGATTTTGATTGACAATAAATATGTATGTAGTAAATGAAATAAGGGAATGAGATGAAGGTGAGAAGGTTAGAGGGAGGGTGGATTAATAAAGGTAGGGGTATTTTGGTCCAAGGAGGTTAGGTGGTTAAAAAAATGAAAAAAATATATGGAACATAGTTATTTTTTATGAAACTCCTCCTATTTGTTTATTTCTCATAAATCCCCATCAAACTTTAGGTCGGCTGTTTATAGTCTCACTCAAAACTTTTAAAGATATTGAATATTGGTAGGTCAGGTGCCGCCAGGGACGGAGCTTCTTGAGGACTGAAGGGGCCATGGCCCCCCTAACAAATAAAAAATCAATAGATATTATAAATAAAAAATTTTAAATTTTAAATATTACCCCTTTAAGACTTGAGTATTTCTTGTTTGCCTCCCCCAAAAAAAAATTTGCCTCAAGCTCAGTTACTGGCCGTGCCGCCCTACCACTATCTTTAGTTATGTTCACACTAACGTAATATAATATTAATTTAAATTATTTTATTTTATTTTAAAATAAAAAATATATGTATAACTTATCATATCTAAGTATAAGTTTTAAAAATATAGTAAGAGCTCTTTTGCTTGTGTATATATATAGACATATGTTGATAAATGAATTCTACTTATTTTCTTTTTTTTATTTTTCAAAAGTAAGTTAGGTTTTGAACTCATGTCTGAAATTTAAACCAGTGTATCCATATGTATATAGCTAAATCTTATGAAAGGGATTCTCTTATTTTTTTTATACCAAACCAATTTGATGAATTACTTCGAAGGTTTACATCGAATAGTGGTAGTTGATGAATTTTGCTTAAGGGACAAAAAGAAAAGTCAAATTGATTTTGGTTATTCCCTCAATTTAAAATACAACTGGATCTACTTTGTATGAATTAGCTATCATAATATATGGATAAAATTATAGTATGATCTTGTAAGAAAAAGTGTGGTCCGGAAGGTTATAGTAGCAAAAACCATTGGAATTTGAATCACTTGAAGAATCCATTTTTCATTAATAGATTAAGAAAAGGGAAAGGAATAACGGAAAGAAGGGAAATTAATTAGTTATTCATAAAAGTTTCATTTACTCAATGACTAGAATTAGATGTGGATATATAGCCCACAGAAAATATTACTATTTATATAAACTATTATTATTAATAATTTATATAGAAAATATTTGAAACAATTTAAAAATAAGAAAAATAATCTATCATAAATATTAAGGGGAAGTTTGGTTTGGTAAAAATATACCTAGGACTGGAATGGGAATGAGGTATTCCCGTTCCTGCTGTTTGGTTGGAAAAAATAAACTAGGAAATGAGAATCCTATTATCCCAAGAATGAAAATCAGTCATCCTCCCCTTCCCTAACCACCCCCCCTCCCAATCAATCAATTTTGATTCCTGATTGGAATCAAAATACAAACATATCTTTTACTATTTCATACTTAAGAAAAAGTTATAATTTTTTAAAAAAAATTAAATTAATTAAAAATATTATAATATTTTAAAAAAAGATAAATAAATTAAAAAATTATAATATTTTTTAAAAGGATAATAAATTAAAAAATAAAAACCTATAATATTTTTTGAAAAAGGTCAATAAATTAAAAAATTATAATATTTAAAAAAAGGTTAATAAATGAAAAAAATATAATATTTAAAAAAGATTAACAAAAGGTTATAATATTTTAAAAAAAGTTAATAAATTTAAAAAGGATTTGATATTTTTTATAAAATGTAAAAAAAAAAAGTGCAAGAAAAATGAAAATTCATATTTTATAATTAAAATGATATATATTTATCATTATTATTTATTTTATATATTTTCACAAGGTAATAATTTGAAATTTTGATATTAATTCTGATTTTGGACATTTATAATCCAAATAACTTTCAAAGGAATTAGATTCTGATTCCGTATTGAATCAAACAAGAAAAATGAATAACCATTCTGATTCCAATTTCACCCTATTCCAATTCCAAATTCGATTCTAGAGCTCAACCAAACGGACTGTAATATAATTAAATATTACCAAAGAATAATATGTATGTCAATTTGAGTTATTTGTACATAATAAAAAGTTTCAACGATAGAAATCATAAATACTTCTATTTTGCTTTTGGAAAAAGCCCAATAATTTTTAAAAATTGGTTTACTAAACATCATGCAACTTAATTTATAAAATGATTATTTATCTAGCACAACAAAAATTATTTTTGTTTTATTTATGTTCTCATTCGTAGCTGAATGAGCTTGTTATGGTTCAAAATCATTTTTTGTAATCATTCAGTTGGGTTGTTTATTTGTCTTTTATAATTTGTTGTACAACTTGTTTAGATTTACAAAGCACTGATATAAGGTTTTGTGTAGAACAATTTATAACTCTTAAATGTTGTTTATTTGTCTTTTAGGATTGGAAAGAATCTGGTATAACATAATTAAAATTCCATAAAATAAAAAAATTCCCTTTTTAATTATTATGTAATGATACGTTTAGTATTCTAAATCAAATAATATAAAACACTTTCAATTGATCTCTGTGGTTGGTTAATTCTGAAGATTTTATGAAAAAATAAAAATATATTAATTGGGGGTTATTGCATTTCCCCATATTTTTTAAAAGTGGACATCTTCAATTGCCCAATAAATGTAAACGTTGACACATGACATGACACAATTGTTGTTCAAATATGATAGGATGAGGGGGCGGCAATGACAAAGTATAAGTAGTGCTTCCCTGCTCCCCC
>JANKKB010027216.1:0-10290 GCA_026225775.1 Bursera palmeri | reverse complement strand
AACTCCTCGTTCTGCTCCCATGACCTTTCATATTCCTCGTCTGCAAACACCAATTCAATCACATTATACATTCAACTGCTATTGCTACACAAGTTTAACCATCCCTGAATAAGCCCCTCCTTATCTATAAACATTGTTTGGAATCAGCAATTAATTACTGAAATTGCACCTAACATGAACCCTTATGCTTTATCTTTATTTTTTTAACTTACAAAAATAAACCAAATCCACGTGCCCTAAACTATAGATGGGTGAGATTCGATATCAAGGCTCAAACAATCTCAAGAATAAAAAAAACTTTTTGGAAAGAAAATAGAAATCCTGGATTCTCATTTGTAAATTAGTACTATAACAAATGAACTTTCTTTTACTACACAAATTATGAAGCTTGTGAAAGTAGATTTATATTCTTTAAAGAATTACTAATCCATCTACAAAGAGCATTTATTAATGTTACAGGTCAACTAAACCATTAACACTGTACTAATCTAATAACTCATGAATTATTTGGCAGTTTTTGTTAAGAATAAAATCCTTTTGATCACACCCCTATAAAACTATCCATAAAATGACCAGTAAAATTATAGTTGTGTGATATAATTTCCTTTACAATCATGACACTGTACAAGAGGCAATTTCTTATTAAAAAGTGTGATCGTATGATGATTCAAATCCTGAATGAACAAGTGAATAAGAGATTCTATAAGAATAATTTTACCTGTCCCAAGCAAAATCAAAGGGTTGGTTTAACAGAGTAAATGAATAAAAGAAAAACAACAGTTAAATAAAAGTTCAACTTGTTAAAGCCATAAGGAAGATAAACTTACAAGTTAACTGGTGATCATCTTTTATATCATCAGTCACCGGTGCAACAAAAGAATTTGCTAATGCATCGTCAATGATTAAAGTCCACGAATCTTCCAAACTCAGAAGCTACAAGATATTTAATTTCTAAAATTATTGGAGGAAGTTTAAATGAAATAATGTCACCACAATCTTTAAATTCTCTTCAAGAACATGGTTTCTAAAAGGTTTAAATTCTCCGGAAAAAAAAGGCATGATAATTAGCAATTTAACGGCAGTTTTGGAAATAGAAAAAGAAAATGGCAACCTACCAACCCTTGAAGGACTATATCACCTTTGGTACACATGTTTTATGGGAAATGAGCATAAGCAATCCTATTTCTGTGGATATGTTGAAAACTATCATTTTATCATAGTTTGCATCAAATTTAGGCTCAAAACCACTTTCTCTTAATTTCATTCTTCATCATCAACTTATTCTTCTATTCAACTGGAAATCATATGCTGCAGTAATCCAGCAAAAAAATCCAATCAAAAACCACCCCAGACAATGCTAGGGCCTGCTCTTGTTGTGCTTGACAATTTCCAATCAAGCAGCATCCTGCACAATGCTAATGCATGCTCTCAATTGTGCTTGACCAGGAATCGAGCGCACGATGGTGCTTGATTACACCATTACACCCCAAAAAATCATAATATAATATAACAACATTCTAGAGTTGCAGCTGAAGTGACATTGACATATAAAAATAAAAAATAAAAAATAAAAAATAAAAAGAAAGAATTTAAAAGTGATATGAACGTGTTGATTTTGCTATGACATAGAACTATTTGATAAGAGGGTATCTTTTCCAGTCAAGTGGCTTTGTCTATCTTGGTACAAACTATTAGAAAGTGAATTTATTCATTTAAAAGTTCTCACAAAAGACACTATTTATGCTCATTTCCCATCTTTATACTTTGTTTCTTGAGAAGTTACAAGCTTTTTAAGTATCGTTTGTTCAAGGTAAAACAAAGGATAAAAAAAGAAATCTCCAGCAACATTTCTCAAATATCAATCATTTTATTTTGTTGAAGATAAATCATAAATTAGGAAAATAGATTTCAGAATGACCATAAAATGAAAATTAACATATAGGATAGTTTCTGAGATTTTATTGCCCAATAACAATTCACCAATGCATTTCAAACTAGATATGCTAGTTCAGATATACTAGTTCAACCTTGCTTCATGGAAGTTTTGATCATCAAAGATACCTTGTTCAACCTTGCTTTGAAGTCTTGCCACTTCGTTTTTTTGTTTTCATCAAGACTGTCTCCAAAAGTGAATCCATGCACTCTCTCAAGACCTGCACATGCACATCAAGTGATGTTTAGATATCAATCTCGAGAAATGCATAATAAAGAAGACAAAGGTGTAATAAAATACTCACTTTCACTAATTTTTGAAATCAAGCCTTCAACAGTTGTAACAATTCCACCCAGAGTGCCACTAGCCAGCTCCAAATCTAGCTCTGGAACTTTAACACTAGCACTATCTGACTGATACATCTCAAAAGCCAATTTTGTTATTTAAAAGCTAAAAAAGGAGGAGCCAATAATAATATTCTCTCCATTTCATGTAAATTCTACAGATATTAAACTAAGCTAATGGCAGAAACACCAAAAAAATAAAAAGAAAAATGAAAACAGAAACAATAAACCTTTTATTAATAAGTCTTCCAATTCTTAAACCGCTTCAACAGAAAATAATTAGAATGGACCAGAACATCATAATAAGATGACTACGGTAGCAATCTTGCTGTGAACTGAGATATTTCCCTTTGCCTCTTTGGGCATGAGTATTTCTAAAAGGAAGCTGCATCTATATCAGAATCAGCTAGCTTGATACTAGCATTATGTTTCACAATCATTACCAGTTATACATAAAGGTAGCAAAAAGAGAGAGAGTGTATGCACCGATTACAACCAAAAACATGGCTCTCAATAAAGAATGCTAACCATGTAAGTAAACAATGTTAAAAAGAAATCCACATAACCATACCTTTATTACGTCACGGCTTAAGTCATTAATGTTCTTTACAAACAAACAGATTCTTTTTCCTTTTTCAGGAATTCTCCCACCAGGCTTTAACTGCACATGAATTCTTAATCAAAATCATGTCTGAAAAGCATAAAGTACAAAAAAGTTACTACAAACCTCAGAATTGCGATAACCACAAGCATCACACGTTGATGCCATGACAATAACTTCTTGGAAGTATGGAATTCCTATATATTGTTAAGGTCAAACATTCATGTATAAACAGAAAAATCACGATAATACTGACAAACAGAACATAGATGATTTAATAAGTAATAACAGTGATGATGATCAATGATAATGATTTTGATTTGTTGCTGCTGCAACTTTTCTAATAATTTTAGTCAATAAATTGAACCAAAAAATATGCAACTCCTAAACTCAACCTTTATTTTCATAGCCATCAGTCCTATACATCCCTCCATTCAACTTGATATGGGTATCTGATGTGGTACATGATCAAATGTATTAACAGTCCAAATCCAAAAATAGAATATTTTCACTACGTCCAAAAACATAGGGTAGAATCTAGTGCAACAAACAAATAGTAAAAGCGAGACAAAATAGAGAAAAGAAGAGTCAATTATTATTATCAAGACAAAGCTAGCTCCCACCATGAAACTAGAAAAAGTATCATTAGTTCAAAAATTTATCCTTGGAGAGTTGTGAAGTGTACAGTTGGGAAGAAAGAGAAGTCCTTTTGAGACAACTGACCCAGCGCAAACTCCATACAGCCAAAAGGCAAATCTCTTTCTTCGCTGCCTTATCTTTACAGCAACTGCTAACACAGAGAATAAATAAAATAAAAGGCAACACCCACTTTCTCTCTTTCCCATCTTCTTTTTTAGAAACAACTAAACAGAAAAAAGAAAATGGGGTGGGGCACTCAAAATATATATATATAAAAGAAAAAGGGGCACCAAATCCATTGCAGACATTTTCGGTAATAAAGCGTATATAAGCATAAACTAATAAATATGCTAATACAATAGAAGCACAAAATTGAATGTGAGGTCAAACTTGAAGACAAAAATGTAATTTGTTTTTAAACATTAACAGGATAGTAGTTTAAAGGGTAAAAGTATCAAATAGATAACCATACCTAAAGGAAATAAAGGAGAGAAAATAAAGGATACTGGTTACATACATCCGAGTCTCACATCTGGCAGTACAAGCTCCGCAGGTAGATGGGAAGGTCATAACCTATAACAAATGCATGCAATGGGTAATAGGATAAGGAAAGCTAGTGGGAAACACAAGAGGATACAGAATATTAATACATGCAATTCCCTTACCTCTTCTGGTGCTGAGTACCTAAATAAAGCTTCAGCCATTTCAGCACTATTGCTCTGAGCAATGGCTCGATGTCCAGCTATTGCTCCAACTGATCCATGGGGTTCTCTCTTCATTTGATGAGAAACGCTGTTGGATTCCTCAGTTATTACTTCATTATGTGTCTCTCGCAATTGTGATGGGTCAACAAGATACCCCAATAATGCTTGTTGCTCTGGAGTTCGCTCATAGAACTTGATACTTAATGATGGGTCTGGAGATGGAGCATACCTATCCTCACAATAATACATGCTTAACATTATTTTACTTTTAGTTGATAAGGACAACATGATAAACTAAACAAGAATATAAGCAGATGAAAGATTGAAACACTTTAAGAGAAAAGTCACCAAGATCAATCCCAGATTGAACCTCTGCAAACACATTGATAGATCTTTCATCTCAACAGAACTCACAGAAAAATATTTAAAAGATCTTCTCTACTTCTTCATATACAAGTGGCGTGGTTGAATAGAGATTGCAAGAAAATATAGGAGAGTAAGAAAGACAATTATAAAACTACAACCTATCATAATTCAAGGCATAAAAGATGTAGCTTAGAAAAAAACGTTCAATTAAGTCATATCATACGGGTTCTCAATGAAGCTATTTCCAGCTGGATCATCAAGGATGAAAGTGAAGGACAAATCACCCATAGCACAAGCTCTCAATTTCAACAGAAACTGGTCAATTGCTTCAGCAGTCTGAGGATCCACTTTCTGGATAATCAAGAAGATAATTTGAAAGGTGCTGAGAGGCATAATTTGATATCAAACAACAATTGATCCTAAATTAAATGTGCACCTTGCGCTCTTCTTGCAGGGCCTGCAGTTCATCTGCAGCTCGTACCAATATCCCTTCCACCTAGAAGGTTCCACTAGATCAAATTGATAAAAGGAACCAGAAAGAGAAAGCTAGAGAAACCTAATCAAAAAGCATTATTAACTCTACATTTGGCATAAGGCAAGGACAAATGCAGATGATAAATATGAAATGGATGAAAAAAGAAAAAAGAAAAAAGGAAAAAGGAAAAGGGATCAGCAAAGAAGAGAATTGTCAATTTCCACTATTTCTATAGCCAAGGCAAGAAATATCAATATATGTTATTTTAAATTAAAAAAAAAAAAAACCCTACCATGTTTATTGTTTATATTTATTTGCCTTCAGAGTAAAGAAATTTAGAACCCAAATGCAGATGATGAATATGAAATGGATGAAAAAAGAAAAAAGAAAAAAGGAAAAGAGAAGAGAATTGTCAATTTCCAATATTTCTATAACCAAGGCAAGAAATATCAATATATGTTATTTTAAATTAAAAAAAAAAAAAACCTACCATGTTTATTGTTTATATTTATTTGCCTTCAGAGTAAAGAAATTTATCAATACAAAGAAGCCACTTAGAACCTAAAAAGAATGAAAAGAATTAAATCAAACAATAAGTAGGATTAAAGGACATACGGTTGACAGACTTCCACGCTGAGCCTCTGGAGGAATCTCAAAATCCAGTTCAGGAATCTGCATCATTTTACAAGAACAAAGGTAAAAGCTATAATTAGTGCAAAATGATAAAAATTTAGAGTCTCTTAGACGATGCACACAAGAAGAGAAATAAAATGGGAATCTAATATTAACATTAGTCACTCAATCAAAGTTACCTATCATTATCTTATTGCAATATTCCATTTGTATTTAAATGATGTGGGACAACATCAATATATATATATGTATGGACGTACGTATGTATACATAAAGAAAACAGAAGGAGAAACAATTCTATACAAATTGGATTATATGGATTTCAACATTTTGGGATCGTAAGATTAGTGAAACAGTTGCAACCGTCTCTCTAACATACACAGCTTTCCTTCTAATTTCTTAATACAGGTTTAGCAAAACTCCTCTGCTTGTCAAATACCGTTCAAGGTTTCTGTGGTTATGCCTCCTTAGGCTTTACTTTATATTGGTAGCAAGTGCTGTCATTTTGCAATTAGCAATTACAATAATAAAGTAAATAGTTTGCCAAAAGCTACATGACAGTCCAATCAAACTTTTAGAATACAAAAAAATATTGAGGTTTATCATGAGTCAATGTTTTGGTCTTCTACATTGCAAATATTAAATCAATCAATCAAGTGAAGAGCATTAAAGAAAGACCAAAATGAAGAAACTAAGTTACAGTGGATTTGTTAAGTTTGGTCTCCCACAACATAACCTAAAACAGATATATTGTAAATCAATTTAATAAGGCTTTCTTAACACTTCTAACAAACAATTCTTACAGCCCAAAAACAAGGTACTCGAAATAACAACCTATTGTGCTATCAATCCCATTTCCAACAAAAACAATTATTTCTATAGAGCAATCAAAAGGTTATAAAAAAACGACTGGGAAAATGAAATATCTATTTGTATATGAATTGATACATATGAGGTTAATTTTTAAATACCTTAATGGTGGCGGACTCGGATTTCACTACTTGCCGATGGAACATCTGCATAAAGAAACCATAAATTTGTCGTTCTCACCCAAAAGTACTAAAAAGGAAGAACTTAAAGAGCGAGAGGGAGTCAAAATCTTTGAAGCCCATGAGAATTACATTCATATAGAAACTAAAGCTATGATCATAAATACTTAGAATACTATTATCTATGAAAGATGAAATTCCAATCTTAGACAACAGTAACACCTTAAAGGTGATCTCACAGATCAACAGGTGCGAAATTTTCAAATGTAGCATAACAATAGAGAATATTGATTTCACCATCAGATGCATTGGTCTTTACAGCACATCCTCTAAATTTCTATCATTGTGATACATTCCAAAAGTGCAAAGACCCAAAAATATAAAAGAATGCTTATAACTTAGTTTGAATAGTGTTATGATAGAGCAACATTGTCTGTAGCTATTCCAGGTAAGCTTTATTTTTCCACCACGGTGTTGTTGTACGCTAATGCATAAACAAAATCAATCTATTTAAATCTGCAGAATTTGGCATAGGCACAAGTTTAAAATAAAATATTAAAAAAAAATAATAATCAGTGGACACTTTATTCCAGCTGACATACCTTCTGATCACCTGATGGAACCTCCAAACAATATAAACAACCCCGGGTTTGGATCTCACCAGCAAATTGAACCTCATTGTTCCTAACAAAAACAGGACGAGGAGAAAATCATTTCAAGTATCATTTCTAATCCCAAGGTCCTTATGGAAGAAAAAAATCGAACCTACTTGGAATTAATTGTGAGAAATCAAAATGAACAGTAATAATTGTGCTACAATATAATTAAATATATTATCACAACATATACCAAAAAAAAAAAAAATATATCTTAATAAAACCATGCATTATTCATCAAAATCATGTTACAAAATGAAAAATGCATCTTCCTACCTTATTTAGCCATCTGTGATACCATGTGACTAATAACAATCATAAGCATGGAATCCTAAACYAAAATGTGAAGATACAAGTTTAACATGATTTTTAGATTTGGCAATTAATGGCGTTAGAATTACCTCTCACCACAATGAGGACATTCAAAGGCTGACAATAAGACCTGCAAGCAGCAGAAAAATTAATATACAATTGGATTATTATGTGTAACCACTTAACAACAGGCAAACTAAGTGACAGTAATGCATACATACATACCTTCCTGAAGTGTGGAATTAAAGTTAACAAAAACCTCGTTATTCCCTGTTTAAGAGGAAGAAATATACATTCAAATTAACATCAACCATCAGACAAGTTATTTGTAAAAGCAAACAAAGGAAAGGAAAGGAAACTGACGTTTTCGCCACAACGCATGCAGAGGCTTTCCACCTGGTAAAGAGGAGCATCACCATCTTCAGCAGAAACGGCTTCCACCACCGATCTCACATCAACTATTTCTTCCTTGTTTTCCATATCTTTGTTTTTTCACCTGCCGTCCTTAATCTATCTTGCTCTTCCTTTTGATATATGAAGTAGCATGAATTCCAGAACAAAGTCGCGGGTATGCGTCGATTGTCGAAATTTCTAGTAGGGTTGGCAAAGTTCCCGGGTTAAACCCGAACCCGGGCTAAGTAAATTTTTTATTTATTTTTGAAGTTTAAATTTGATAATTTAAATTAATTTTTTTAATTTCATTTTAGCTTATTTGGCATATTATTAAGAGAAAGGAGGAGAAATAGCCAAAATTATTGGGGGCCCCTGAAAACTAACAAAACTATTAATTTATAAAAGTTATTTAATATTAATTGTCAGCTATTTATGATTGTCTATAACTATCTAAACCCTATCCATTAATTATCTATAATTATATAACAATCATATATGATTTTTTATTTATTAAGAAGTGTTAGAAGATGAAAAGAAATGTTAATAAAAAAATAAGTATTTCAGTTATTTTAGATTAAAATGGATAAATAAATTATGTAAATTAAAATATTGTTTATTTTTTAAATCATCCTCATAATTTGGGTATTTTTTAATAATTTTCTTATTAATAAAGGTTATTTTTTATAATTTACTTATAAATAAGAGTTTTTTTATTTTTATATACTAATAAATTATTAGTCTTAAAAATGACACGTGTAAATCCACGTAGATAAAAGGTTGTCACAGTCCAATAATGGAACCTGATATACAAATCACATCATCATCGTCATCCAGTTTCATTCAATCCTATAAATATAAAAGCCTTTTTGCTCTATAGTGAGTAGTGTACACGTCTCTTCATCTCCACGTTCTCTCGTAACAAGAAACTAATCTTAAACTTAGCAACCAAACTCTCTACTTTGTCCCTTTTTCGTCTCACTTTTGTCTCCTTCTCACTCTCATTATCATACAACCCCTCCACACACACTCTCTCTCATTTTCAACTTCATAATCTAAACAGTTTCTTGAAATCAAAGTGAGTAATTTTATCTTCTTTATCCACTTGTTTCACGGTAAACAATCCAAAAATCAGTTTTTTAATGTAAAATCAGTTCTTTTTGGCCTATTTTACTGAGAAGTATGACATTCTTGATTAGTTTTCCATTTTTTTTTAATCTGGGTCCTGTTTGTTAGCCAAGAAATTTTAGCACAAAGGACGTGAATTGGAAGTATTGATTGAATCTTTCGTGTTTCTGTTTGTTTCTTGTGTTTGCTGGCAATCAAGCAGCTGACGAATGTTTTGCTAATACGTTAAATTTGCTATTTTTTTCACTTTAATGTGTTATTATTTTGCAGAGATGGGTTTTTCGAAGAAAGAGCATGAGTTTCTGGGCGAGATCGGGTTAAGTTCTGAGAATCTGGGGTGTTATGTGGGTGGCACGTGGAAGGCACATGGCCCTGTGGCCTCCTCTGTGAATCCTGCTAACAATCAGGTTTATATGTTCATTAATTCTCTACGAACTTTTGTTTGTAGACTGTTTGATTATTTTATTTGACGATCAATTCGTGAATCTTTATAGAATATTCATTTCAGGGATTTGGCTGATGATTCCTCATAATCTACCTAGTTGAAAGAGAAAAGCAGTTTCAAAATAGGATTTTTTTTTTTAATTAATTATTTTTATCAAGTGGAAGTTGGAATATTTAATTGTGAGAATTATCGTGATAAACTCTAACTAACATTTAAATTTTATACATTATATAGCAAAAACAACTCAAATCTGGCCAGAGAACAAGTGATTTTATTAATATGTCGAGCACAGTTTCAAATTCTTACATAATTTTTCAAACCCTGCTTCAACACCCAGCAAAATGGTGTGGAAATTACTTTCAAATTCTCAGTCATATTATTTACGGTTTCTTAGGATTGTATTTGTCTTTTAGTCTAATTTTCTTTTTGTTTGGGCACATGTATGTCTGTCTAGATTTTTAAGGAAAATGGTGAAAGATAAAATATCAGAACTACTTGATGTGTGTTTCTGGAAATTGTTACCTTCCTCAAGTTCATGATTGAGTTTCTAATGCATACATGATATTGATTCAGACAATTGCTAAAGTCGTGGAGGCTTCAATTGAAGATTATGAGGAAGGCATGCAAGCTTGCAGTGAAGCAGCAAAGATATGGATGCAAGTAAGATCATTATCT
>JANKKB010027215.1:0-10283 GCA_026225775.1 Bursera palmeri | reverse complement strand
ACTACCTGCGCAGTTATTATTGATTTTACATTAAATTATTTTCCATCGACAACATTCAAACAATCAAACTCATTTGAGTAGATAGCAAATAGCAATTAAAAGTAAACTTCTAACGTTCACAGATTTTGGATAATGTAATGTAGGTATGCTTCGACGGGAAAGCTTACTACAAAGTCAGATGCGTACAGCTATGGAGTGGTTCTTTTAGAGCTCTTAACAGGTCGTGTACCAGTAGATACCAATCGGCCTCCTGGAGAAAATGTTCTTGTGTCATGGGTTAGTATCCAAAATTCATTAACAAATGTTTAACTTTCACTTATAAATATCCAAAACCAATCACAGGAACTAATAAAATCAGTAAAATATCGTTTGCTTGTCACAATTGAGAAGGTTATAATTAAATAGTACGGTAGGGGCACAGTTTGAGCATAATTATTCTTTGTTCCCTGGAAATGGTCCAAAGTCGATAACTCTAAACAAGTATTTAATCGTGCCACAATTTGTCAGGCTCTTCCAAGATTAACAAACAGAGAAAAAGTAGTTGAAATGGTTGATCCATCTCTAAAAGGCAATTTTTCAAAGAAGGATCTGGTGCAGGTCAGTTTAACTCTGCATTGTCTTCACATTTTCTATTGATTGACAACATTAATAATATTAAAAACCAAAATTCCCAACTAATAGAACTGTTATATACAGGTAGCTGCCATTGCAGCCATGTGTGTGCAAACAGAAGCAGATTATCGGCCTCTAATGACTGATGTTGTGCAGTCACTAATCCCTATAGCTAAGAACAACTCTTCCGCGATTTGCTCTGGTTCCTCCAGATTTCAGCATCAAACTCCCAGTCCCAGGTATTAGGGAGTCTGCAAAGTTGTGTTACTCTATTTCTGTTCATCCAGTTGGAACACACACGAAAATGTCCCACAGTTCCACTCTAGAATAAAATTGTCGCTTACACTTCAATCAAGCCATCCTGAATTAGCCATTGTACATCAAGGAGTTCCATTTTGTTGTATGAGAAGGTCAAATTGTCTTGCCTGAATGATTTCTCAGTTGCTGTACAAGTTCCCAGACAATGTGTTATGGTTACAGCACCAATTGCTCAGCAGCAATTTGAAGATAAATTGGATCTTTCCATCGAATCCTAAAATGATAATACAAATTTAAAGGAATAGCTTCTCATTTGATGCATAAGAAACAAAAGGGATTCACTCCAAGTGATGTGAAAAGCAATTGAATGATCGAAACTACGTTTAAAAAGTTCAATTAAAGAATTACAGACTTGCAATGGTTATAATTATACAATGTCTTAAATATTTGTTACGATGGAACCTAAAAATAACAGAAAGGCCTGACATGGATTGTCCCAGAACGAGTAAACACTCAGAATTTGAATTCTTAAAAGAAAAGACCAAGTATAAAGTTCTATCCATGAATAGGAAGCAATCAATTTTTTCAGAAGGCAAAACCAACGACGCAAACCTATTACTATGATGAAAATTAAAGTAGTTGATAGGCAAAAAATAAATAAATCAGAAGCCAATATTCTCATATGGCAAGAGTCCACGCTACTTGGGACCAAATTTACAGGATTCTGCTGATTTGCGTATTAAAAAGAACAAAGAGGTAATATATCATATATCTTGCTGGCTCAAACTTCAAAAACAAAGAATCTTCAGGGTCCCGGGAGAATTTTGTCATATCATATGTTACGTAACCATGTATATATCTTTTATACGTATGTGATGGGGAGAATAACTTTTTGTTATCCTCTATATACACTAGAAAGAGAAAATGACATGGGAAATGCCAAGAAAGTGGAAAGAAGCATGCTAATCCAAAATGTGAAAATGAAAATCTAACCAAAGAAGGGGACAAAAAGAGGTTAGTGGCATAATTCAGAAGCAAGAGCCAAGAAACCACATCATGTCAAGAAGGTTTGAAGGAGAAAGTGTTCCTACAAATCACGGGTATAATATTTTTAAAATAGGGCACAATAAAGGAATGAAATCACAGGTTTAACATCCATAGATATGTCGTAACATCCAGAGAAGGGATGTACCACCCAAATACTCTGGTGGACTGGTATAATCCAAGAAGGCAACATGTTAGCATTTATGACAACCTGCCACAGATGCATCATAGTGTACTTGAACAGAATTGAATTGGGTTACTGTTCCTTGAGAAGAGTTAATGGACTTTGCTGCAGACTTCAATATGGTAGTTACCTTGTCACTTTCATTCGTATTCAGTGTAAAAGCAGAATCATAATGTGAGAGTTCCATTGAAATATTGGCCTTAAACGTAAAAGTTCCAGTTTAGCGTTGAAATAGATTTTGGAATAAATTTTTGACTATCATGAATAGGGAAATTTACTACAAAAAGTTCATCATCATTGGGAACCTTGAGTTAACATCAAAGAAGCTAATATCAAAATCTGGTTTTTAAGGAGCAGAATGGCACAGATTGGGTAAGAGAAGCCAAACATATTAACAAACCCTTTTCTATTAGCCATCTGCTTTGAAAAGTTTCTTCCCTCCCAAACAAATTCTTCGTTGAGTACCATGGCTGGTTCAAATAAAGGTATGAAAAAGGGTAAGTGCAACCAAGCTCTCTAGTTTTGAGATGACAAAAAACAATTCATGTATGTAGCCAACACTGGGTAGCATGCCAACTTGTGACAATCTCTAACTAGATGTTAAGAACACTAAACGTTACACTCCATAAGACTATACCCAGTTCAAAAGTCAAATCTGTTGGGAGCCATTCAAAAGAGCACAGATAAGAGGAGACTATCATCAGAGCTAGTTTTGCAGCTTCAGAAAACTGGATGATATTTGAGAACACAAGGAAAGTTAAAATCAAAAAATTAATAAAATTGTATGGAAATTATATACATTGCTTAAAAATTACATTTTGACCTGCAGAATTTCTAAAGCATAGAAAATCTTACAGAGGAAGATTTGATAAAACATTTTCCATCACCTGAACCAGTGAAGAGGGAGTATCCCATTGAATATGCATCACTAAAGAGTGTACTGGCCTGCCAACATTTCTTTCATCCCAAGGATGCATGATATATTTTCAAGCATTTCAATTTATCGGGCACATTTTTCTTTTGGGTTAACTTTAAGTTTAAGGGAAATAGAAGGTCAACTAGCTGCCCCTTCACTGGAATTCCTATTTTCAGCCTCTGATTTGGTTGCACTTGTTTCCCCTTCTCTCTTCCCAGGTGATTTATTGTTCTTTTTGCCAATTTTATCAGCATACTTTGCAAAAGCAACAGATAAGGCTGATTTAACTGTCAATTCAGGTTCTTTCTTTCTACGTTTGCTTGCATCTTCTGAATCTTTCTCCATTTCTGTCACTTCACTCGCTGAGTAAGGTTCAGCCTCTTTCTGAACAGAAGTTTCCAGGACAGGAAGGTGATTGGAAATGACACGTTTGAATGGTTCATGAAAAGTGTCATACAAGCGTTTAACCTGATCCATCAAATCAATTAACAGGTAGGTTAATAATATTCAAAGACATAAAACTTTCTAAATAAAAACACCAGAAAGTGCCATATTCTGTATACAATAACCTAAATGACATTGAACAGAAGTCATCAACACAACAGATATTAAAATCTCGTCAAATTATACGTCTAACTTCAGAAAGAAAATACCTTGCGCTCTCCTATGCCAGGGCAACGAGCTAAGTCTTCCATGGATGCATCCATGATATGTGACAGAGACTGCAAAATCATGCCAACCAGTTTCAGAGTAAATTTACACACAAATAACCACCAAATACATAAACTGCTTCTCCATAAAGTAGGGAGGCATACCCCAAATGTAGAACCTAAGGTTACCACATCAGTCTTGTTAACATGCCGAACAGTTGTGAGGGCATGTGTTAGCTACAACAAAAGAAGTCGAGTCTCAGTGTGATCACTTCAAAAGGCTCATTGGCCAGTGAAACAAACATAAATTCATTAAGTCACTGGACATTGAAGACTAAAAAGAAGATACCCGTGATAAATAGTCTGTATCCATTTGGCCTTGAATAAGGTCTGCTGGCTTGTTTTCATAGACTTTTATGGTTTCCAAGTAGCGACCACATTCCTCCAGACTAAAACCAAACGACATTAAAAAAGTTTGTCTAAAGAAAACCACATCAAGGCCATTTAAAACCAATAAGCAAGTTCCTTAACTCCATCATAACTTAGTCACTTGCAAAAAGACTCCAACTCCGTAACAGAAGTAAAAAATATCGAGTCCTAAACTTAAGGAAATGACAGTATCTTATTGTTAAAAAGAAGATTTAGAAAGTACAGATATAGTATTACTTGATTCTCCTCATTACATAATAACAAATTATAAGTTTCATCTGTAATATGAAGAATAACAACAATAATAATCTATTTACCTCCAAGCACATAATAGGGTACAATCATGAAGCAGAGCCGTTTTAGTAACTTCAAGTAAAGGCTTAACTACATCCTCCTGAAACCAAAAAGAATAATCACCATTATATCCTACATTTCATTATTTAAAAAAAAAAAAATCCACATTTAGCCTCCCTCATGGAATACAAATTTTGTTTAAAGTCTAAATCAAATTGAAACTTAGAAAGGCATTAAAAGACTATCACTCCCTAAAGAGACTTACCACATCAACATGGCACAGGACAACACGAAGCTTGAAGTTTTTTTGTAATTCCCTAATACGGTAATACAGGTAATCTGGATGCAGCAAATGATACCTAAGACTGCATCAAAATATGAATATATTGAAATTTGAAGCACGAGATAAATTCTCCGTCTCTCGACATGAAATCCATAGGATTTCTTAATTTGCAATTTGAAACATGCTGAATAAGAAATATTGCAGAAGCCAGAGAAATTTAAACCTTAGATAAAGTGCACATGAGTTCTGCCCAAGCATGTAGTCACAAACAACATCTGCAAAAGCCCATCTCACGTTCCTGATATGTTTGAGTAAAGGATTTCCCTTCTGCACAAACGAAACTCCTTCAAGACTCAAGCAACTTGAAAATGAATTAAAAATTATTACCAAAAAGAATTTTCATTCCAACACATATAGCACCCCTAACAAAGCTTACAGTTTGACTAAAACCAGCGAATAAACAAGTAAAAACTAAACAAGAATTAACCACGAATTCCAACATTTTACACACATTTGACAAAAGATGTAAACATTCTTCAAACAAACTCTACAATGTTAAACTCCTCCAATCCACCAAAAAAAAAAAAAAAAAACTCACTAGAATCCCACTGTCAGCATGATAAATTTCTAGTTAAATTTTTTTTTTTTTTTTTTTTTTTGGTTTTTNCTGTCAGCATGATAAATTTCTAGTTAAATTTTTTTTTTTTTTTTTTTTTTTAGCTTGTTCCCTTCCAAATTCTGAAGAAACACAATGCACTCCAACAAATCAGATTTTTCCAAATAATTAAAAAAAAAAAATTACCTGTCTGTGACTAACAAGAATTGCATTACGACTCTGATTAGCTGCCTGTGAGGAAGAACTTGTTGAAACCACTACATTCGATTCACCACTTTGACTACAACCCAAAAAAAAATGTAAATAAGAATTTCAATATCAAAACCAATAATTTGAAAAAAAAAAAAAATTGTAACCTTGAAGTGGGATTCTGGGAAGTAGTTGGTTTAGCGGGTGGAGGGTCATAAAATTCAGAAGATTTGATGAAGGAGAAAGCTTGGGAGAAAGAGTGAGATGGGGTGAAGAGATTTTGAGGAGCTGTTGATTTTATTTGCGAGCTCGCTATCACTTCTTGATATGATGGTATTATAATCACCGTCTTTTTCTTGTTAGGGGTAGCTTGTGCTTGTGATTGTGCATTTTTCTCTTCGTTCTCCATCAAGTTTCTGTTTTGGGTTCTTCGCGTTTGCTATGGTGATCGTGTGTACAAGGAGAAAAGTTCTGTCGTTGGATGTTCATCCCTCGTTCTCTATCCCGAGAGTAAAATTAAACGGTTGATGCGGCCAGGTGGACGACATGTCGTGTACTATGATACTAGCACATTGACATGTCGTCTTCTTTCTGTAATCAACTTAGGGGTAAATATCATTTAGATTACTCAGATTTATGGAAGTACAAAATTTATCCTGACATTCTAGGACAAACTTGATCATTCATTGGTGATTGTCATCTGTCACCTCTATCTATTCACAGTAGTATTCAAACATTTAAGTGATAAAAAATAAAAAAAAAACCCAATTAAAATCAGTTAAATATCAAACATTTTGGAGCAATTGCAAGTGCAAGGTAGGGTCACAAACTTCTCATGCTCACATGCCTTACTCTTAGCAAACCCTCATTGATCCTGGTATCAAATCCTTAAATGAATTCATGTTTCATTTCAGGAATAAAATTAAAATGTTAAATCCTACCTTATTCTATGTTAAATTTTCACAGTGTAGTTGGCATATGGCTTAGTTTCAGAGAGGCCTGCTGGGGATTTTTTATATGGCTTTAGATGTAGAACATAAGAGCTGAAAAGGAGAAGAGAGCAGTAGCCTGTCATAAGCTCATATCGCTTCGAAATTATGGTTCAAGAATTAAAATGTACAAATTGATCTACACATTCAAGACTTATTTATAGTTGTGAAGTTGAGTCCATCTGATGAAACAATATTTAACCCATTTATTCTGGCGTATCAGTTTCATTAGAATTAGCATCCTTGCAGCAAATGGAATGGTTCAAGAAGGCAACGACTACAATACAGGAAACTTCGGATGCATCTTCGTCTATAGCCAGGTTCAGATTTGATTGGTTTCATTGCTAATGTTCAGACCTGCTACCTAACTAATTGTATACTTAATTTTCCAGACAAAAAACAATCATTTACATATAAATTGTTAAAAAACTAAGATTTCCTCCCCAGAAAGTATCAAAGACCAATCAATCCATGTCCAATTATGGGCTGCTTTAGTTTGAAATTAACAGCAATGCATTAGTCAATTGATGTTTCCATGAAATGCCAGATTTGATACTTCCCATGTTGGCATCACGTGTGAGCTTTCTGTTGCTTCGTTGTACGACGCTTATGTAATTACTCGTGTCTTTTTCTTGTCTTATAGACAGACGGTGGTGGTATGTACTGCATTAAATAATTTGCGGTTCGCTTTTGTAATCGTTTAGATAAGCACAAACAAACGACTTGTAATACATTTTCCTAAAGACCGAACGACTTTCGTCCATTTGCGTAATACCTAAGCAAACTCTATCTGGGCCAACTTTAGTGATGAAAATGAGCAACTTACGGGGCTCTTGGCTGCGGATATTAAGCGATTAGGAAGCAATCACTGGCGGCCATCCCACAAATCGCAGATTGCAGGAAGGGAATCAGTCTACTTCTTGGAAGGATTCAGTGTTTAGGCGGCGTCGCAAAAGAATCAATAACCGTGTGGCCTGCAATTTGATAGTTTATATTATAGGATTAAGGAGAGAGATTAAATCATTAATGATTTGTGATCCATGCACAACCAAACAAAATGACCCATAATAACCTATGATGGCCTACTCCAATTATTTATAATAGCAAGAGTCCAGTCAGAGAAAACGTGCTTGAAGCTCATTTTGAGCTCGAAAGCAAACTATTCAATGATGCCTAATCATTTTGAGTTGTAAACGAAGGAAGCAGACATCGGGCTATCTCATGTGCAACTGGCTGCTGCTTTAATATTGATGAAACTGAATTGATGTGCAAATATAGGAATGACCTGAGCAATCCGCTATTTCCCCGAAACGTCAAAAAAATTGTTTCATTTTTGCAATCGGCTATTTCCATGAACGTAAGAATAATTGTTTCATATTCAATGTTTGAAATGTATGGTCAGACTTAGACGCAGTCAAGTTCGAACAAAGACAATAATATTCCATTTCGTCCAAGTATTCAAATCAGAGTAGCGTGAAAGCCAAGCAACATGTCTCTCGCTTCCATATAGATAACTATAGTCAAGTCCTCAAGAACTAGGAATTGTGAAGGCTTTAAAGTTGAAAATATGTTATCTCTCAAGTTTAAAGTTGGAATATTCTTAAGGGTCCTTTAATTCAATAAAAATATAGATAAGAATCAGAATAGGAATGTGATATTCTCATTCTTGTTGTTTGGTTGGTAAAAAAATATTCGAGAATAAAAATTCTTTTATCCCAAGAAAGGGAATTAACCAAACAAATTCCACAGGAATCAGATTCCGATTCTATACAGAACCAAACGAGTGAAATGAATAATCATTCCGATTCCGATTCCAACTTATTCCAATTTCGAAGCTCAAACCAAATGACTCCTTAGTGTATATGCCATTTTTTTAAACACAAAATTAATTAAGATATGCATAAACTAGTCAATCTCTCGCAATGGCTTCCCATATGCGTAAACTGGTCAATCTCTCGCAATGGCTTCCTAATTAAATAGGAAAATTTCTCTCATAAAATATTATTCTCCTCCTATCAATCTTGTATTTAATTTAAAAATTTTGAAGTCCAATTTTTTAAATTTCTCTTGGGATCTCGTGGTCTTCATTTTACATATACTAGTATTGGAAATCAAATTACAAATTGAAAAAATATGAAGAAAATAATTATGGACAACTCAAAATCTAGACAGAAAAAAAAAAAATCGAAGTGGACCACTAAACCGGTGGACGACTCGGTTGAGCCGACGATTCCTCCGGCCCACCCGGATGTAACGCAGTGCCATTGTCATTGTTGGCCGCCACTTTTGTTGACCTAAGCGACGATGCTCTTGAGAAAAAGGGCGGTGCCATACTGAACACCCACCTCTCCGACTTAAAAGACCGGTCCATCCGGTCGAGCCACCGACTGTTTCTCCCTCTACTACTACCTTCACCTCCGGCTCGATAACCTCTCCTCGAACTACTCTCTCTAGGCAAAACCACTAAGCTATTGGCCCGGTTCAGCTCCCTGTTCATTATCTGTTTCCTCACATCAACCGGCAGTCTCAAGGTGAACCGCTCTGTGTTCTCGCCTGGTTGAATCAGCGAATGGCCGGTCGAATGTGACCGCGGAAACTTGCGTGGCCAGCCAGATCTTGAGCCACGTGTACGAGTCCTGTTCAGTGTCCGGTTAATAATGTCTAAGCCGAGAACTTGAGGTTCCGGTGCTTGTGTTTCTCCGTGTCTGTTCAGATCTTCCGGTTCGGGAGCCACGACGTCATTCTGGTTTTGGTTTTGGGCCTCGAGGTCCAACTCGGGGTGTAACTCACCGATTCGAGGGATTGACTCACCGGGTTGAGGAACCAAATTGGCGCGACAAACCGGACACGTTGTGTGAGAAGAGAGCCAAGCATCGATACACTCAGGGTGGAAAACGTGATCACATTTGGGTATTAAACGCAGCGTCTCTTCGTCTTCAAACTCGTTCAAGCACACAGCACACTCAAGCGCTCCTTTACCAATCTTCAACGTCTTGACTTCAGAGTACACAAGAGTCGGGAAGGTCTCGATGACGGAAGGTTCAAGCCCTCGCGCCACGGCACGTCTGGAGCGCTGGCCGCCGGCAGCCGTGCGGACGCTGGAGCCGTTAGCGTCAGTGGAGCAGTGACGGATGTAGATGGAGAAGAATCCCATGAAAAAAAGCGCGGCAATCAAGACCACGATGATTATGGCCATGGAGGGACTGAAGCGCATGTTTGCATAGGGGTCGGTGGGCTGGTCAGGACTCTGCTGCGCCGTCGAGAAGGGAGAAACGAGGAGGAGGCAGAGCAAAACGGAGGCGAACGAGAAGCCATTTGCGGGTGAGTGAGAGAAGCTCTTGTTGGAGTTCATGGCTCGAAGAATGAAACGCAAACACGCGTGCGAAAGGGAAACCGAAGATGAAGAGATATAAACGAGAGAGGAGAGAGGGTTCGTGGAGAATAAGAGAGCAAGAGTTCGAGTAGGACCCAGTAGAGCAGCTTCTGTGTCTGAACGAGTGATGACGTAAGGAACTCTGTCACTTGAGTGTGCCACGTGGACCAGTAGTTTACGTTCGGTGGAAGGTTCCAAAGAGCAAGGAGCGGAGCCCATCATCCATGTATTCATGCTCATGCCCATGACCATCAATTAATGAGAGATTATTATTATTTTTTAATGGTAGATGAGTTTCGGACACGATTATCGCAATTTTATTGCTTAAATTATTATCACTTTGTAGCTCTTGATGTATATCCTCGTTTAATTCAACATGAAAAATAATAATTGTATTGTGTTTCTGAAATGGGTTTAAAATATTTTTTATCATCCTCAACGGATAT
>JANKKB010027214.1:0-10282 GCA_026225775.1 Bursera palmeri | reverse complement strand
AAAAAGTGTATCATAGAATGTGTCCCATAATGTCCGTATGTTATTCTGATTTGATATGATTTTTAATTTCTAATTTTTTAACCGCATCATTTCATATTCTAATTACATTATGTGAAAACAATATTATTCCTCTATGAATCTCATATTCTAACTCCACGATGTCAAAATAATACTTTTCTTCTATGAATAGTCCAGTTGAACCAAAAAAAAAAAAAAAGGAATAATTACGTTAAAATCCTTGACCTTTTGTTTAAAAATAATGAGTAGATGTAGTTTAAAAAATCAACACAAATGTTCTGTTGCCAGCAATATTAAAGATTATTTGTTTAAATTGTTTACAGTTTATATATGATTCTATTACATATACGATACATCAACCCTTAAGTATCAGGGCTTATAGTGTATAATGTAGTATGACAAACTTTGTTCTTTCAAATCAAGTTTTTGTAATAATTGAGATTTTTCGAATCCAAAATTTAAGATAAAATTTTTAAAAATAAATAAATGTTATTGTTCATAAATTATATGTAAAGTTATTCTTTCCATAAAATAATGATAGAAGGAAAATTCATCAAAATAAATCAATTTGAGTGGGATATTTGAAAAATAATCAACTTTTTGATTTTCTTTTATTTATCTAACTAAATCGAGATAAATAATAATTATATCTCTATTTTTTATTTTTTATCAAATGTCAGTTTTGTAAGTTAAAATAACAATCTGACAAGTAAAATAATAGTTTGATAAATCAAAATAACAGTCTGATAAATAAAATAATGGTTCAATAAATTAAAATGATGTCTAATAAATCAAATGATAGTCGAAGTTAATTTTTTAATAATAGATGAATTTTTTGATAACCCTCATATGATTCTGATGATTATTCGATGATAGTTCAATGATTTTGATAATTGTCTAATTGAAAAATATTAAAAAAAAGATGTTTTTATATATTATATACGAAGGAGAATAATGATCAAACTAGAAGTAGATAAAAAAAATAAAACTAGAATTAGGTAAAAAATTAAAAAAATCCTGTAGATTAATTATTTATAGAAGATCCCTCCCAATTTAGGTTGTTTTGGTTAATTTGCCACGATAGAAAGTGGATTTGGGACAACGAAAAATGTATCAGATGTTGAAATTTCGTGCAGGAGAGGAATCAGTCTAATCATTGGAAGCAAGGTCAGAGTGGCTCCAAAATGGCGGCTACAATAAAAATGGAGTTTCTGTGATTCAAGTTTTGATTACAACTTAAAACTTTTAGAAGCCCCAAACCCTTACGCACAGAAGAGAGTATTATTTTACTACTCAACGCTGCAGTTTACCAATCCCTACAAAACTCCTCAAATGCCGAGCTGCACGCTGAATTCAACTCTCGATTAGCATGGCCTTCCATCGAAGCCTTCTTCGTCTCCGCTCTTCCTTGCAATATCAACATGTAGTTCTCTCTCTCTTACTTTTTACGCTCTAATTTTTTTGCATGTATATTTATACGGTTTAGTTTCTAAAGGCTGAAAACTGTTTGTATTTTTGTTTCTTGCAGAGGAAGGGATATTCCTTTGGAGCTTCGGAAGGTTTTGTTCTCTCATGCTTCTCTTACAAGTGCTTAATTACAATCACACTAATCTTGGCTTAATTAGGGAGCCTTTGGAAAGTGTTTTGAGTATCATTTATCTTTCTAAGCAATTAAAAGTGTCTTCTGGAAAAAAAACTTGTAAAATGCTTTTAACATTTAATTTTTGCTTTTTACATTAATGAAAAAAGTCGCAAAAGCGTTATATATATATATAAAAGTAAATACTAGTGCTTGAAGCAATTCAGCTTGCTGCAAAAGCTTTTAAATTGTTCAATGCGCTTTTAATTATGTAAAAAGCGCTTTCTAATTCCTGTGCTTTNCTTGTAAAATGCTTTTAACATTTAATTTTTGCTTTTTACATTAATGAAAAAAGTCGCAAAAGCGTTATATATATATATATATATATATATATATATATATATATAAAAGTAAATACTAGTGCTTGAAGCACTTCAGCTTGCTGCAAAAGCTTTTAAATTGTTCAATGCGCTTTTAATTATGTAAAAAGCGCTTTCTAATTCCTGTGCTTTTTTAATGCTAATTTATGTATTTGTGGATGTATCAATATGGGAATCGTCTTTTAGTTTATGGTTTCTGCTTCAATTTTTAGGCTTTAGCGGAAGATTTCGGAGTTACAATGCAAGTGCATCTCCTCAGCAAATGGTATTGAAGATTGAGGAGGTTGCAAGAGGTGAAGGTGATAATTTTGGAATTGATGGTGAAATAGCCAAGATTCGGCATGAATTTAATGCTGCAAAGGAGAGATTTCTTAAGATTCCAGAGGCATTGAAGGGAATGCCGAAGATGAATCCTAAAGGTTGAACAATGCTTTGTTATCTTTGAGCTGAATCCAATGTTGTCATTCTTATTTTTATTTTTTGGATTTGGCTGTTGATTGTTCTTTGTATTGTGCTAGGTATCTATGTTAACAAGAATCTGAGGCTGGATAATATTCAAGTTTATGGATTCGACTATGACTACACTTTGGCACATTACTCTGGTAACTTGCAGAGTTTAATTTATGATCTTGCAAAGGAGCATATGGTTAATGAGGTTTGTCTAGATCTATTGATCAAATGTTGTTATGTAGTTGCTGGTTTTCAGGGTATAGTGAATGAAAAGTGTTGTTTGATGTTGTTGTGGTATACTTCTTGCAGTTTAGGTATCCTGAAGTTTGCATAAATTTTAGATATGATCCAACTTTTCCTATTAGAGGCCTCTACTATGATAAGCAAAAAGGGTGTCTCTTAAAATTGGATTTTTTTGGATCAATTGAGCCAGAGGGATGCTACTTTGGTCGTCGCAAGGTGCTTTTTTTTTTAATTACTTTTTTGACGTGGAATTTTGCATACTTTTATTGTTTTATATATTTGCATGTTGTTGCATGTTTAGGGGAATTTTGCCTAGTCTATCACCAATACTTTGTAACAGGTGTATGCTTTACCTAAATGCATAAATTGCTGTTTGAATGTAATTCTGTGGTGGTGGGATTATAAGTTTTCCTGTTGACATTTGTGGTGATCTCTCCATCTGAAATCAAGCCAAAGTTGTCACATTTTAACATAGGGGAAGAAGCTTAATATGAGAGATTAATATGTATGATTTACTTTACTAGTTTGGTTGGAACCCCACCAGTCGAGATGTAACGTGTGTATTGGAATTTCAGTGCTCACCTCTATGTTAGTTTAAGTGACAATTCCTAAAGTAAATACTTATCTTTCTTGGGAACTTGCAAAAGGAAGGGTACCAACTTATTGCTCCCAACTGCAGAGCTGGGTTATTTAAATCATTACACAAATTTAGAAAATCCAAGGAGTCTTGCTGAAGAGTTTTAGCCAATTTTTTGTAGATTAAAACCAACCAGGTTTGCTATTATCCTAAGCCCACAACCATCTCAAGAAGAATTGGTGATGTAATTTGGAAAAAGCAAGGTTTTGTACATCAAGAACTCAAGTGTGTAATCTTTGAAGCATTTTTTTTTAATTAGATATGTCAAGAAGTATGATGAATTGAGACAAACACAAGATAGAAGGAGTGTGTCTGTTCTGATATTGAGATTGCTTGTTTCACTATTACTATTTCTCATCATGTTATATTCTTTTCAGCTTAGTAGGAAGGAAATAGAAGAGATATATGGCACAAGACATATTGGCCGTGATCAAGCACGTGGGCTTGTTGGCTTGATGGATTTCTTCTGCTTTAGTGAGGTTAGTTCCATTATAATTGCTTTGTTCTATGCTCTATGCTATGAATAAGGTTTGACAGCTAGAGGTGTTGTGGAAGTGTTTGGCTCAGACATATTCAGATATGTGTGCATGTTTGGGAACTTATAAAGTGTTTAATGGAAAATGCAAGCTGTAGATAATATTTTGGGAATGTAGGACAAGGACACTGAGGGCAGATGATAGTTCTGATTGACATGTATCCACAGATTCTTTTTTTCTAAAGCTCGAAGGAATATTATATATATATATATATATATATATATTCCCAAAAATCATCAACCTTCCCCTTCTTTACTGATTTCTAAATTATGGTCTACATCCACACTTTACAAGCTTAATAATCAAGAAACATGTGAGATGTATATATCCCAAGTGGGTGGTCCCAATAGGATTTAGAAACTTGACCTCAATGATGGGGCCAAGATTTTTTTACCACTAAGCCCAACCCTTAAGGTTCAAGAAATAATTTGCTATTGGTAATGCAATTAATACTCATAGATTCAAATTTCTATTTTCTTTGTAGTATTAGTTTATCAGCGCCTTCACTGTTATGGGCTTTTTCTGGTTACTATGGATTTTGAGATCAAAGAAAAGCCTTGTTCATGTTTTCTGTTGGTTTATTTTGCTTTAGTCAGCATATGACTTCTTTCCCTTTCTAACTGCTTAGTTTTTATGAATGCACAGAACTTTTTCTTTTTTTTCTTACTTTGGAACCCTGAATATATTGTTTTATCATTACTGTGTAGGCATGCCTTATTGCAGACATCGTGCAATATTTCGTTGATGCTAAGCTGGATTTTGATGCATCATACATCTATCAAGATGTAAATCGAGCAATTCAGCATGTCCATCGGAGTCGCTTGGTTCATAGAGGAATTCTTTCTGATCCTCACAGATATCTAGTAAAAAATGTAATTTATAATTATTTTCATATATTTGGGTAATAATTTGTCAAACTTATGGCTTGGTTGCTTTATGTTTTGATAGAACATCTTCTAGAATATTTATTCTGTCAAGTTAGATGTATTTTCTACCTGGAAAGTATTCATTCTTATATGGTTAATGTCTCAGGGCCAGGTTTTTCGCTTTCTCAAGATGTTAAAGGAGAAGGGAAAGAAACTTTTCTTGCTGACCAACTCTCCTTACCATTTTGTAGATGGAGGGATGCGTTTTATGTTGGAGGTAGTCCAAATTAATATGAGCCCCATCATAAACTTTAATAGACATTTAAGAAATACATGTTTTTTAATTACAACTTCCAGTATATTGACTAGATTACTGGCAGTTGATTGCTCATCCCTGTTAACCTTGTCTTGTTTCTTTACTTTCTATGAGAAGAAAAAGGGAGCTATTTAAGGTCACTATGTTATTGGGTTTGTCATTCAAATTTACATATTTTGGTTGTAATTTGTATTCTATGTTAAGTTATTTTAATTCACACAATAACTTGCTTCCTTGAAGTTCATTGTTTTCTTAGATTACATCATCTTCAAACCATTTTTTAGAGCATATTTTTTAGAGGACCTTGTGTGATTTCCAATATGTATTAATTTCTCGGATCTGCTACTTAGATTCATATAAACTACGTAGCTCTCATACTTCCAATGGACAAATATTTGAAAGAAGACAATATATCAGATATGAAGCCAACAATTCGAGCATGCTCCCTCTCTTGCATACATTGTTTTTCCGTTAACCATTTTCTTCATATTCATTAACGTCAATAGAAGTCTCACAGATTTTGATATGTTCATTAGGATTCTATGGGTTGTGGAGACTCATGGAGGGAACTTTTCGATGTTGTTATTGCCAAAGCTAATAAACCAGACTTTTACACATCTGAGCATCCATTTCGGTTTGTATCTTCTACTTGTTAGTTCTGTATCTGTTTCATATTGTTTTACATAGCAGACCCTAGTTTAAGAACTCAGTATAATGAAGAGAGGGCGAGGGATTTCTGGGTTATTAGAAAAAAATAAACATATTTGATGGAAATTAGATATGGTGCTTTGTTTTACGACCTTATTTTGAATGATCTTGATTTGTTATACCATTGTCTTCTTTGAAATATTTAGAAGGATATATGGCAACGTGTAAGGCTGACATGAAAAGTCTGGGCATGCTTTATTGTTATCCAGATAGAAGTACACTTAGGGAAAAAAAAAAAATGAAAGAGAATGCCCTTTGACAAAATAATGGAATTTGATGATTAATAAGTTGTGGTTTACTTCTTCTTGGTGCTAAAGAGGGTAAATTATTTTTTTCCAAAATTAAAACTGTTTTTAAACTGTAGAAAGTGGAATTCTGTCACTTTAGTTCATTTTACTAATTAAAAACTTCTTAGTCCTATATTCATGGTCCTTACTTTTTGTACATTTCATGTTTGAGTAATCCTCCACATGCTATACTAATTTGTTGTTTCGATGATCTGTCTTTTGGAACTTCCATGTAGCTGCTATGACATAGAGAAGGACAATTTAGCATTTACAAAGGTTGATGTGTTTCTTCCAAATAAAATCTATTACCATGGATGCCTTAAATCGTTTCTCCAAATTACCAAGTGGAATGGTCCGGAGGTATACAATATTATGTCTATCGAACAATTTAAATAGACAGTTGCATTTGCTTGCTTGTTGAACAGTTGAAATTTGAATGGCTTAATCACTTCAAAAATTAATTTTATTTTCAGTCACTATATTTTTATATTCTACTGTTGTGAATTCTTTGCCTCTCACCCATTTAGGTGATATATTTTGGTGATCACCTATTTAGTGACCTAAGAGGACCTTCAAAGGCTGGTTGGCGCACTGCAGCCATCATCCATGAACTAGAAGTATGTCTCTTCTCACATTCTTTGACTTCATTCTTAAATCTTATGACTTCCTATTAAAATCAAAAGTTGATCATCTGTGGCTTGAATATAATTTATAGTTGGTAGCAATATTAATCAATACTTATGTGTCTTCGATCTTAGTATTCAATTGGTTTGAGACATACCAGAATTTTGACTGAATTTTATCAGCATTTATTATTGCTAGTTTATCTTTCAGGATTCTAATGCTGTATTTACATTTATTTGACGTGAAATCAGATATCTTTATAAACTAAAATTTTTTAATTCTACCTCTTGAGTTTTTCTCTGCTGTTATCCTTTGCATGTGACTTCTAGTTTTCCCTTTATTCTGAATCTGCCCTTGCCCCTTGTTAGCACGTGGATTCTTCACTATACTAGTCTTGTGCTTGTCCATTGCGAAATTGCTATTGCTAAATTCTAGCCCAAATTACTGAACTATAGGAAATAGATTTGTAATAGTAAATGCTCTTTACAATTAATGCAGTGGAAATATAGAAGGAACTAGAATAAGAATCTAAAGTAGCTTAAAGAGTCTAAAGCATCCAAAACACAACATATATCTAGAAAAGAAATAATTTGCCTCCTAAATAATGCTTTTAAAACCGAATAACATATAAGGTTTGTAGATGAAAGTTGAATACTACTCTATCATCTATAAATTGATTGATATAAGCTTGGGCCTGCTTGAGTGAATGGAACTGTTTTGTCTTTCTAGTTTCCACTAAAAATTTTAGGCTGCATCACTAGGTTAAGTTTTACTGTAGTTGGGCTGTTGTGGGAGCTGTAACTAATTCAACATATTCTGTAGTTGATGTAGTTAAAATATGTATTGCTACCCTTTCTATTTTGGAATTGCTGCTGCAGTTAATGCAAGATCTCTAATATGATGAGTGACAACCATCTTAAGACTTCAATGTGGTACTTGGTTGGGGGAAAGTATAGCTGTTATTGTCTCACAAACAAATCAGGAGCCTGGTTCATGAAAAGAATACTATTGTATCTGCATCTTGAGACATAAGAATTGTCTTTAGACCGTGACCAATTTTTAGCTCCCTAGTTTCCTGGTAAATTTATATCAGAAGAGAGGAAGATAATGAAATAAGTATGGGATAATTTTTGGTGGACTGTTGTTTAATGAAACAGACTTCAAATTAGCTAATTTAAAATAATTCTATGTCTTGACTGTAAAATTAATGGTTTTTGTTGGTCAAAAATGCCTGTGAAATGATATTCTGATCTTATATTTCCCTGTTGAGTTTTCACCTTTTTTTTTTTAAATGATGTTATTAATATTTATCCAAACTTCCTTTACATTGGAATTTTTTTGATTGTCTTTCAAATTGATGCAGAGCGAAATATGTATACAAAATGAGGATAGCTATCGATTTGAGCAGGTAATGTTCAGCACTTTTATTCACCTTTCTTGAGATTTTTGTGGCCCTCTCACGTATTTTTTTTCTAATTGACTTTTGCAATGAAGGCTTTATTTAGCCTGCCAAAGGTGTTTGCATTAAAGCTTTTTTTAGATTTGGAATGGGGGGGAAAATCGCTCTCTTTTAAAGAGAAGCCTATTGAATTATAAGAAGATTAAGCAAAGTTTTTTAGATTCAAAGCACTTAATTTGCCTTTTTGATTGAGATATATTGATTTGTTCAAGAAACATCTTATTCCTTTTCTCCGCAGAATGTGAATAGCTGGTCATTGCTGTATTTTCTCACTGAGATTGAGTCAACTCCATGCTTATAAGCTTATCCCCCATATGTATCTGCTAATGCGAGCATGCATGCTTGCATCATTAGAAGTACTTATTGAACTAAATTTCAATCAGATGGTTCACGAAAATAAAATCAATCTTTTTAAAGAAAGAAAAAAAAAGTTCTCGACAATAGGTTAGTGTTTGGAATGACAAAACGCAAATTTCCATTTCTTTCTCAATCAAATGATGAAATTTCATTTCAATCAAAGCAACTGCTATGTTCGAGTGCTTGGTTTGTGAAGATTTATTATTTATTTGAAGTTATAATTTCTTATTAAAATTAAATATAGTCTGCATCTTGAATTAAAATATTTTGTTGAAAATGTCAGATACAGAAATCTGTCTTGCTCCAAGATGAGCTTAGACTCCTCAATTTTTATTCTTTGTTCTATTTGATGCAGGCTAAATTTCATATAATTCAAGAATTGCTAGGCAAATTGCATGCTACTGTAGCTAATAGTAAGAAAACTGAAGCTTGCCGGTCACTTTTGGAGGAGCTTAATGTGGAGAGGCAGAAGGCACGCTGCATTATGAAGGGAATGTTCAATAAATCTTTTGGGGCCACCTTCCTCACTGATACTGGTCAAGAATCTGCTTTTGCCTATCATATTCATCGGTATGCAGATGTGTACACCAGTAAGCCAGAGAACTTTTTGTTCTATCCCCCAGAAGCTTGGCTTCATGTTCCATTTGATATCAAGATCATGCCACATCATGTTAAGGTAGGCAGACTTCTTATTTTTTCGGTTGAAAAGTTCAATCTTTATCTTCCTTTTGAAATGGTAAACTTTTGTGATATACAAGTTCTATTTCCCAGTTTCTTGGCTGCCTCTGATTTTAGATTACTTTCGGTGTCGTTGTTGGTAAAAATATTTACTCTTGCATGTTTTTGCAAAATGGGGTAGAGTGTAGGCACTGTCTTCTTTATCTCTTATGTTTTCCCCTAGATTAGGTTGGCTAATTGCCTTTTTCCAAATTATATTATGCTTGTTCATCAAATAGTATGCCACCGAAGCTCCAAAACCTACAATTATCTTAATTTTGCTTGATTTCCTATTCTGAACAAATATATGAAGCTGATTTGTTTTCTGCTAAGAATATTATCAGAGGTGTCCCATCCCCCCATTGTTAGGCTCAAGTAAAATTTACTTCTGATTCATGTGGGAGGCAGTCATGCAAAAGCTGTATTCTTGTGGAGGGTCTTTTCTTTTTGATTTCCTCACAAATTCTGGATCTAAAACCTACTTGGATTATGGATTTATTATGTTTCCTGTCCCAGAAAGTGAGAAGAAAAGATTAAAGTAAAAAGTAAACCACAAAGAACAAGAACCAAAAGAAAGAAAGCTTACCATTTTGTAGGGTTAAATTTTCAATTTTCAATTTTTGTTTCTTGTTTTCACTTTTCAATCTTCGCTTTAAATGGTCAACTCTATGTCTAATCAGTTTTTTTTTTTTTTTCCTGGAATTCTGTCTGCAGCCTTTCTAATGACATGTTTCTTCTTGTTTCAGGTTCCATCAAGATTGTTCAACAATCAATAGCTATAACATCATCCTTCCTTCTTTAAGGATGGGGAAATTTTGCTATTCTATATTGTATTCTTTCTTAAACATGGCCAATAATGGTGCTCATTCATTGATGATTTAACATAAGCAGGGGAATGAAGGTATCTCATGTTCTATGCTTTAGGTGGAAATTGATGAGAAAAGTTGAATCAATTGTGCAGTAAAAAACTGGAACTATTCAATTGGAGTTGATTATGTCATATGATATAATCTCAAGTCATACTTGATTCTGCAATTTTCCGTCATTTACATTTTTAACTCACAACGTATTTCAATTGAACAATGAACCGCATTCACAATCCAAG
>JANKKB010027213.1:0-10281 GCA_026225775.1 Bursera palmeri | reverse complement strand
TAGGTTTTTCAACAATGGAGGCAGAAGAAGAAAAGAAAAGAAAAGTGAAGAGAGGGTCGAACTGGCCGAAGAAGAAGACGGAGAAAAAAAAATAATTAGAAAAAGGGTAAAAGTGGTATTTTATTAATTAAAGTTAATTTATTTTTAACGTCTGTTAAGTTTTGGGGGTAAATGTTTGTTTAGAAAAAGGTTGGGGCTAACTGTTTTCGTGAAATGTATCTGGGGGGTCAGAGTAAATTCCCCAAATTTAAAGCGTTTATAAAATGTTATAGATGTAGATATGCTGAATTGTTGGCAGCGTTTTTTAAATGTTATAAGATTTTATAATTTTACAGCGTTTAAACAATGCTGTAAAATTAAAATGATAAATTATCAACAGCATTTCTATAAATAAACGCCGTAAATTATTAGATTTCATATATTATTACAACGTTTTTTTTAAAACGCTGTAAATTAGTGTTGTAAATACTAACATTTCTTGTAGTGCATTTAAAAAACACTGTAAAATTTAAGTGATAAATTACTTACAGCGTTTCTATAAAAAAACGCTACAAATTACTGGATTTCATATATTATTACAGTGTTTTTTTTTAAAACGCTGTAAACTATTATTGTAAATAGTAGCATTTCTTGCAGTGCAAGTTATGATATGTGATGTGAAATTGTAGAGTTGGTGACATGTGTGTGATTGAGAGGCCATGTGGGCTAGTGGTAATGTGATGAGTTGATTAAGAGTGAAAATTCATATTGGACTTAGGATGGGCCTAGTTCTGTACACGGGATCTAAGAAAAGCACGGATAAAGATCTAGTATTAGCCTTTAGATGGGCCTAGTTCTGTACACAGGATCTAAAGATAACATTACGTTGGAAAATTGATATATGTGGTTGTCAATTGGTTATTATTATGTGATTGTAAAAATGATATAATTGTTGGTTAAACGTTTGTGATAGAGGATTATGAAATGAGCATGGTGACGTGATTATAAAATTGAAATATTTGTATGTGATTTAATGATTCTTTTATGTATGCTTACATTGACAATCTTATAGAATTGTGTAGTTGTGAAAATTCTTACTGGGTCGTGTTGCTCATCCCTTCCTCTACGGGTACCAGAGAGAAGACGTCAGGTGGTGATATTTAAGAATTCACTTAGAGGATTCTAGAGAGTCTTATAATTCTATTTGATGAGAGATGTAATAGATCAAAATCGTAAATTATGACTTTCATGTAAACGTATTTTGGTCATTTAAGTAAAATGAGAAAGACTTGTGTTCTATAAATGAATGTTTTATTTAACTTTTTTCTTGAATTTCTTTTATATTAAAATAACATATTTCACCCCCAGAATTCCTATATAAGGGATTTTGGGTGTTACAGAGTAATATCAAAGCACAGCCTCAACACTGTAGACATAGGAAGTGGTTAGTGTGGTTAGGAAGTGGAATGAGTCTCGTGTCTAGTAGGAATGTGTGACGATTATGCTTATGTATATGTTTGTGTACATATGATAGAAACATAAGACTTATAATGTTTTTGTTTTGAAATTGCACAAGTATGAGTCGATACGGTAGAAGGGCTTTTGGTGCCAACCCTCTAGGTGGTGAGAGATTATTTTCTTAAGGCCATAAGGGATGTGACAAATATTTTAGCTGAGACGATAATGAATACGATTAGAGACACTTTGCAAGCCAATGAATCATCAGCTTCACCTATGTATTGAGAAGGGTTGAGAATAGAATGAGAAATGTTTTGAGGGAGGCTTAACAACATAATCCTTTGGTCTTTAATGGGGAACCCAATCCTACAGTTCTGAGAATTGGCTCATGAAGGTAGAGAGATTATTCAATCTTTTGGAAGTTGAATCAGATTTGAGAGTAAAGGTGATTACTCATTTCTTGACAGGGAATACAATAATAAACATCCGTAGAAAGGATTAGAGAGGGGGAGAATCTTGCCTGTAATGACTTCTCTATTGATTCTTGGATAAGTAGTTTCCTACGGTAGTGAGATACCAGAAAGAGGAGGAGTTCTTGGCTTTGAAACAAGAAAATATGACGATTCAACAGTATGAGGTATGGTTTACTGCCCTATCAAGATTTGTACCAGGGTTGGTAGGTAAAGATGCTACAAAAGCTAGAAGGTTTCAGAGGCGATTGAGGGAGGATTTTCGGTCCTTGTTAGCAATTTTGAGATTGATTAGCTATACAGGTATGGTAGAGACTATTATAGTAATGGAGCAAGAAATTGGACAAACAAGGAGAGTTGAAGGACCTGGGACATCCCTTAAAAGATCAAGACATATTGAACAATCAAGCAAGAGGTATAAGACTCCATTAGAGAGTTCTTATTCTGATTCACAGTTGTCACAGAGTAATAAAGTGTGTTATCAATGAGAAAAGATGGGCCATGTGTGTCGTCAGTATCCATAATATTTCAAATGTGGACAATATGGTCATATGCAAAGAAATTACCCATCCAGAATGACAGGCGTTCAAGGAGTGACTAGCCAGACACAATCTGCCTCCCAACCAGAATCAAGGCTACCAGCTAGGCAACCTCTAATGCAACAGCCCCTTACTCAGTCTCAACAATCACCCCAAGGGTCTCAGGCCACTCTTTTCTAGTCATATAGGCCTCAGAGGTCATTTTAGAGGGAAGGATAACATGGACAGATGACTCAGGAATGAGTTTTTACTCTGGGCTAACAATCAAAACCTGTGGACCATGAGGTGGTGGGAGATATTTTGATCTTTAACACTTTGGTGTATGTTTTTTTTTATTCTAGTACTACTCATTCATATATTTTCACACAGTTTGCATCTGTGTTAAGGTTGAAATTTGAAGTGTTAAGACATGGGTTGAGTGTGGTGTCACCTATAGGTAGCACGGTAGAGGTTGGGAGAGTGTGTCATTCTTATGTATCAGAAATCAGGGGTTGTAAGTTAAAATTTGATTTGATTCTCATAGAATTATCAGAGTATGATGTGATATTGGGAATGGATTAGCTATTGACTTTTAAAGTTACTTTGGATTGTTACAAGAAGAAAATGATGATGTAGACCCTCGAAGGATTCAAGTTTAGTTTCTATATGGATAAACAAGCTCCTCTACCCTATACTTTATGCGGTGTATCGAAACAAAGAGAAATGAGGAGCATGATGGCAAGTATGTTAGCAGATGACTTAGATGAATAAGTTTTCAAACTTCCAAGGGTAGTGAGGGAATTCCCTAACGTGTTTCCTGAGAAATTACCAGGAATACCTCCTATGAGAGAAGTGGAATTCAATATTGAATTATATCCAAGAGTGACACCTATATTAGTTGCTCCATACCGTATGGCTCATGCGAAGTTAAAAGAGTTAAAGTCACAACTGAAAAAGATGTTGAATAAAGGATTGATTCAACCTAGTACATCACCGTGGGGTGCACCGACATTATTTGTGAAAAAGAAAGATGAATCCTTACTGTTATGTATAGACTATAGGTAGCTAAACCATGCCATGATGAAGAACAAATATCCTTTATTGAGAATTAATGATTTGTTTGACCAGTTGAAAGGGTCAAAATACTTTTTCAAGATAGACCTTTGTTCAGGATACTATTAGTTAAGGGTAAAGGAGGAGGATGTATTAAAGACTATATTTTGTACTTGGTATGAGGACTATAAATTTTTTGTTATGCCATTTGGGTTGACAAATGCACCTGCTGTCTTCATGGATCTCATGAATAAAATTTTTCAGACTATATTTGGATTAGTTTATAGTGGTTTTTGTAGATGATATTTTGGTTTAGTCTTCATCCAAAGTAGAACATGTAGAACATTTTTGAATAGTGCTTCATACATTAAGGAAGCATTATTTTATACCAAGTTAAGCAAATGTGAGTTCTTGTTGATAGAAGTGAAATTCTTGGGACATGTGGTATTGAAAAAAGAAATTTCAGTGGATCCGTCCAAGATAGAGATAGTATTGAATTGGGGAGACTAAAAAATATGTTTGAGATACGTAGTTTCTTAGGTTTAGTGGGATATTATCGGTAGTTTGTTAAGAATTTCTCCCGATTGGCTGCTCCAATGAAGAAACTAACCTGAAAAAGAGTAAGGTTCGAGTAAGATAAAGCTTGTGAGCACGCTTTTCTTGAGTTGAAGATAAGATTGACTTTAAACCCGATCTTAGTGATACCACAAGATGGACCAGGTTATATGGCACATACGGTTGCTTCCTTGAGTGGTTTGGGTTACGTTTTGATGCAACAAGAAAGAGTTGTGGCTTATGCTTATTGAAGCCAAATGAGAAAAACTACCAACCCATGATTGGAACTTGCTGTGGCAGTGTTTAATTTAAAGATTTGGAGACATTACTTGTATGGAGGGAGGTTTAAAAATTTCTATGATCACTAAAATCTGAAGTATATCTTCACATTAAAAGACTTAAACCTAAGGTAACGAAGATGGAATTGAATTATAGGAAGATTATGATTTCTCCTTCCAATATCATCCTCCAAAAGCAAATATAGTGGCTGATGCTTTGAGCAGAAATTCAAAGGGCATGGTAAGTGCTATGAGGGGACAATAGAAAATGTTACAGACTATATACAAGGTTATGATTTTTGGATAGATGGACAAGGAGAGTAAGTCCATCTTTATACAATCTCTTCAAGACTGTCCCTTATTCAAAAGATAATAGAGTCACAGTCCCAGAATGTTGAGGCTAACTTTATCTACTATCAAATTTTGCAAAGTGATGAAGTTAGTGATTGGACAATTGGGTCAGATCAGGGTTTAAGATTTAAAGGTAAATTATTTATGCCATCTGATGAGGAATGTAAAAGTATTATTTTAGAGGAGTTCCATTATTCCAGATTTGCAATTCACCCTAGTAGCATAAAAATATATCATGACTTGCATCATCAGTATTGGTGGAAAGGAATGAAAATAGATATTGCTCAGTATGCATCTATGTGTCATACTTGTCAGCAAGTGAAGACTGAGCATTAGAGCCTGTTGGATTACTCCAACCACTTCCAGTGGCAGAGTGAAAATAAGGGAATGTTACTATAGATTTCGTTACTAGGTTGCCATATATTCTCCGAGGGGTGAGGATGCCATATGGGTAATCATGGACAGATTGATAAAGACGTCTCATTTTCTTTCAATTTACACAATGGATTTAGTGGATAAGTTGAGTAAATTGTACATAAGAGAGATAGTAAGGTTACATGAGGTCCCGACTTCTATAGTGTTGGATAGAGACCCAAGATTTTTCGTACAATTTTGGCAAGGTCTTCAAAAAGCCATGAGTATGCAGTTATTATTTAGTAATACTTTTCACCCTCAGACGGATGGTTAGTTAGAACGTATTATCTAGGTCTTAGAGGATATGGTGAGGGCATGTGTTTTGGACTTTTCTGATAGCTGGAAAGATCACCTCCCGTTGGTAGAGTTTGTGTAAAATAATAGCTATCAGTCTGACATCACGATGGCACCTTATATGGCTCTTCATGGTAGGCCATGTAGGTCTCCATTATGTTGGATGAAAGTGGGAGAAACCATGATGTTGGGTCTTGAGATTGTTAAGGAGACTAAGAAAAAAAAGAGGTTGATACATCAACGTATTCTCACAGTTCAAAGCCGATAAAAAGGTTAAGCAAATAAACAAAGAAGACCCTTAGAGTTTGAAGTGTCACCACGAAAAGGGCTAATGCATTTTGGGAAGAAGGGTAAGTTTTTTCCATGATATATTGGTTCGTTTGAGATCTTGAGACAGATTAGGGAGATGGTTTATGAGTTAGCTTTGCCATCACGATTGTCAGGAATTCATAACATGTTTCATGTGTCGATATTAAAGAAGTATGAGCTGAACCTAAAGCATGTGTTGGATTGGAGTAAGTTAGATATTCACCCATATGTCTCATATGAAGACATTCCCATCCAGATTTTGGACTCTAGAGAATAAGTGTTGTGGGGCAAAACTATTCCTCTAGTTAAGGTTTTGTAGAGATATCATGACTTCAAGAAAGCTACATAGGAATTAGAGTCAAAAATCTGTAAAAAGTATCCTGATGTCTTGGATAGGAGAGATTGACTCTTAGACACATTATGAAATTTCGAGGACGAAATTTTCATATTAGGAGGATAGATTGTAATACCTAGAAAATTTGAATAATATATTTAAATAAATGTTTGACATGTTGATGCATGACATGTATGTGTTGTTGCATATGAGTACATGTGTATGGGAGTACGTGTACAAAATTTTTTGATTTTGGGACTAAAAATAATTAAATGTTAGTATGTGTGTGTGTGTGTATATATATATATATATATATATATATATATGTAAATTGTTTATTATATAAGAGTACAAAATGCCGAGAAGAAAATTCAAGAGATGTGTGAGATAGAGAGTGCATGTCCTGGCAGGGAGGTGATCCACACCCCGGCTTGGAAAAGGAAGGAGAAATAAAACATGAGATAGAGAGTTCATGCCCAGTGCGATCTAGGTTAGTATCCTGACGCAAAAATGACAGAGAGTTTATGCCCTAGAGTGGAATGGGTCTATGCTCTAGCATGAAAAGGGTAGAGACTTTGCACCCCGACGTAGAAAGGATAGTACTCTGACATAGAAATGGTAGAGAGTTCATGCCCTGGCATAGAAATGAGTGTACCCCGACGTGAAGTCGGGATTCGTGAATTTTAAATATTACAAAATGACATTTGTGTCCCATTTTTCAAATACTATAAATACCCCCTTTCATTTTAGGGTTTCTCAGAGGAGAGAAAGTTGAGAAAGAGAGAAAGAAAGGGCAAAGAAGAAGAGAGAGAGAAGAAAGAGAGCAAAAGATAAGGGGAGTTGATTTTCAGCAATCTAAGGTAAAAATTTTTCTTCTACACTCTTCTATTTATTTTGTCGAGGTATTTCATGGATGTGAGTGTGGGCTTTGTGTGCTTTGAGCCACATACCTTGATTTTTATGCATTTTACACTTTCATGTACGATTTATCATAATTTTGTGATGTTGTGTTGGATTTATGCTTGAATGTGATACCAAAGTTGTGATATGTGATGTGAAATTGTGTAATTGGATGAAATGTGTGTGATTGAGAGGCCATGTGGATTAGTGGTAATGTGATGAGTTGATTGAGAGTGAAAATTCATGTTCAACCTTGGATGGCCCTAGTTCTATACACGAGATCCAAGGGAAACATGAATGGTATTTTGGTACTAGGCCTTGGATCGGCCCAATTCTGTACACTTGATCCAAGGAAAGCACAGATAAAAATCTAGTATTAGGACTTAGATGGGCCCATTTCTATACACGAGATCCAAGGAAAACACTAGATTGAAAAATTGGTAAATATGGTTGTCAATTGGATATTGTTGTGTGATTGTGAAAATATATGATTGACGGTTGAACGGTTCTGATAGAGGTTATGAAATGAGCGTGATGACGTGATTGTGAAATTGAAATGTTTTTATGTGTTTTAGTAACTCTTTGATGTGTGCTTACGTTGATAATGTTATAAAATTATGTATTATGAAAATTCCTATTGGGCTATGTTGCTCATCCCTTCCTCCACAAGTATTAGAGGTCAGACGTCAAGTGATGATATTATGAAACTCGCTTAGAGGATTCTACAGATTCTTAGAATTCTATTTGATGAGAGATGTAATAGATCAAAATTGTAAATTATGACTTTCATGTAAAAGTATTTTGGTTATTTAAGTAAAATGAGAAAGACTTGTGCTTTATGAATGAATGTTTTATTTAAATTTTTTCTTGAATTTCTTTTATATTAAAATTATATATTTCACCCTTAGAATTCCTATATAAGGGGTTTTAGGACGTGGCAGATATTAAGATGTTTGAAATGTTGATCGATATTTTGAGAAAAAATTAGGACATCATTAATATAAACTATAAGAAATTGAGAATAGGGATAAAAAATATTGTTAATTATTCTCTAAAATTCAGAAGGGACATTTTTCAATCTAAAGGGCATCACATTCCATTGGTATTGACCAAATGGAATAGTAAATACAGTTTTATATCAATCATCTTTGTGAATTTGTATTTGCCAGAACCCAGATTTTAGGTTGAATTTCGAAAGTATTTTTTCATAGCAGAGTCTTTAAAGAAGATCTCTTTTATTGGGAATTGGATACCTAATCCATTGCAAAACTTTATTCAAAGGTTCATAATTTATTATTATTCAAGAAACCCCATTTATTGGTGTACATTTGATCTTTTCTCTGTAAAGCTTGTGACAAATAATTTGTGATTCCCAATATTGTTTTGATCAAATGTAGACAAAAAATAAAGATCAAATGATTTGATAAAATTCAACTAAAGTTTGGCTTCATATTTCTGATTAGTACTAGATCCATTATATGCTATTATCTCTATTAAATCTACTACAGATGAAAACATAAAAATTAGACTTATTAAAGAATTATAATGAGACCTCCAACATGTATGACCTGACCTTTTGGGATTGACTTCTTGATTAAAACCTCGCCCAGTTGAAAGCTCTTTATTATTGAGTGTTTCAAAAACAACTATTGCGTGTTTTCCTCAAGTAATATCATGACGTTTAGTTGATGCTCCAATAACATTAACACATTATCAACCCAAAAAAAAAAATACTAGTAATTTATGTATGATTTTTTGCCACAACAACAAGAGCTAACTGAAGTTGATGAGCAAAACAATGTACATAAAAATTAGACTCATTCTCTTTTAAAATAAGCGTTCCCAGACCATTAAATTCACCTTGCATGTTACTTGCTTCATCATAAACTTGTCCCTAATCAAAAGATACTTAATCCATGCTTGGAAAAAAATTCAATAGCTTTTTTAAGTGAAGTTGTTGTAATTTTAGTAACATGCTCATGTTAGACTATCTGTGCCCAAGAGCATCACGATGTAAATATACTTTGTATAGGAGACAATTCCTTAGAAAGAGAGATGTCATATGACATTGGAACAAGTCCTTTCTTGGACCTTTCTATGTTGTATCTCTTCAACACTTTATCGATGTACATGCTTTGGGAAAGCCACAATAGCCTTCTAGATCTATCTTGGTAGATCTTTATTCCTAGAATATAGGTTGCTTCTCCCAAATCTTTCATAGAAAATTTCACTAAGAGCCATGTCTTGACAGATTGAATATAGGAATGCCATTACCTATAAGCAATATGTCGTCGACATATAAGACGATGAAAGTCAGTGTGCTCCCACTTACCTTTTTGTACACACATGAATTATCTTCATTTTGAATGAAGTCAAACTCCTTTATTATCTCATCAAAACGTTGATTCCATGTCCCAGAAACTTGCTTTAATCCATAGATGGATCTTTGGAGTTTGCACACCTTGTTTGCATGTTCCGGAATGATAAAACCATCCGGTTGAGTCATATAGACATCCTCCAAGAGGTTCCCGTTAAGAAATGCGGTCTTAACATCCATTTGCCATATCTTATAATCGTGATATGTAGCAATAACAAGTAAAATACTTGCACATTAAATTATTTTGAGCTTTATTACTATTTAAGCCCTATTAGAGATTTTATAAACTATTGAAGTCCATTAGAAGACTTAAAACTTTTTGGGCTTTATACAATTATCAAAAAATCATTTAGGCTTAATAATATATAACCCATTACAAATATACAAAGTATTCAAGGAAAAGCCTTCTAGGCTTTGATTTCAAATAAGGCTCATTTGCATATTTTGAAATATAAGAAAACCATAAACTAAGTGTGGTGGCCTTACCAATTCTAAATTGTTCCATTAGTGTTCCTAAGGCCCAAACATGTCATAAAGCCCATCAAGCATCCAATGCTCAATGGCTAAGGCTCAATGGGCTTGCATAATGCATATTTGATCCAATCACATACCTAAGCCCAATTAAGATCCAACCTAATTGGCTTTGGGCCAAGCTTGATCCAATCCAAGCTCAAATGCATTACTTAAGCTAATTAGTCTTAATTAAATGTAATTAGTAACTAATTATAAACTAATTAAATTATTTGGGCTACTTATAACACTAAGCTTAATTAGGCCTAATTAGTGTAATATACATATAAGCTTAATTAGGCCTAATTAGTGTAATATACATATGCTAACTGGAATTAAAATTTAATTTTAATACTTAGCATATATAATCATGTAATTAAGCATAATGCATTAAAATTACATCATCTATCATGCTTGCATAATTCAGTCATGGCATGGCATACATGCATTCATGCATCTAGCATCCAATCTAGCATACATG
>JANKKB010027211.1:0-10276 GCA_026225775.1 Bursera palmeri | reverse complement strand
TATAACGGCTCAACTAAAGTCTCTTGAGATTGAAATATCCGAGTCTTTCCTAGTGCATTTCATTTTGAACTCTCTCCCATATCACTATGGTCCTTTCAAGATTTCTTATAATACACATAAAAAAAATAGTCAATTAATGAACTTTTGACCATGTGTGTTCAAGAGGAAAGGAGACTGATAATGGAGATGGGTGAAAGTGCACATATGGAACAGTTTTATAATAAATCTTGAATAACAGTTTTATTGATTGTGTTAATATTGAATAATAATAAATCTAGTTTTCTGATGTATTTCCAACTGATGCATATTATCAATTAATATTTTTCCAATTAAATTGTGATTTGAATTTTAATGTACATTTAATGTTGGAAATATAATCCTTAAAAATATATATTTGCCCCTACTGAAATTTTTTTCTTGATTTTAACACAAAAAAATAAATAAATAATAAATAAATTATACTCCCATAATAAACAAATTTCTACTTTTTGGATTTTCATTTTTAAAATTTTTTTAAAATTAAGGAAAAAATTTCAGTAGGGACAAATATGTATTTTCAAGAGTTAAAATTAATAGTTGATTAAAAAAAATAAATCTTAGGAGTTTAGTTGATGAAAATGATAAATTTGCTTACTGCTTAAGATTAAGTCAAAACACAAGAATCTGATATTATCCAATTTTTAATTAATATTATTTTTGTAACACCTTAACGTAAGACCCTTCCCACACTAGCTGTAACGTAATGCAACAAAGCGTCTTCGTATGTGCACCAACGTTGACCAAGTTCGTAGTTAATGCCGATTTAAGGGACGAAAGAATAGTATAGTTAGCGGATCAAGATTCTCCCCTAAAAAGTTAACTGGTAAAGATTTTAGAAAAGAATATGATTTTAAACAATAGTGCCTAACTGTGGTTTTAAGAATGTTTTAAGAGAATTAATACACAACTATAGGTTAAGTCTGAATGTTGAACTGAGCAATTTTGTGACTTTATGTACAATATTGGAAGTCTTGCCAAGGAACTCAATGAAGATGGTGCTTGAAAGCATAGCACTAACAAATGCAGTTCTTATTGGGTCTGATAATGGAGTAAGAATCAAGTTTTGAGAAAAATGTGCTCTTCCAAAACCTTGTCATGTCAAACGTTAAAAACTCCATTATAATTTATCAGAATTATTGTCTCAATAACGCAAAATGCCCTACTGTGATAACATATATGAAACCCTAAATTGTGAGAAAGATTGATAATATAAATGGTTATCTAATGGTGGTTGAAATGACTTGAACGAGTTTGTTCTTTGCCTTTGTGATCAGACTTCTGGTGTGAAGATTAGTCAAGTAACATACAGAACATCTGCTACAGCGGAATGTTTATACTGAAGAAAACTAAATCTAGTTTTGTGATGTATCCTACTGATCAAACCGGCAAATCATGATCAATTAATATGTTACTACCAGTTAATAATATTGATGTGAATTGACCAATGTATACCAATTGATTAGTATTATGTTAATTTTTTAAATTTTGTTTTACGAAATTCATGGGACTAATTCAATGACCAAACAACTAGCTAATATATAATTTACTACTGATTAACAACATTATATACAAATTGTATTATTATGAGAATAACCATTAAAATTTTAAATATCAACATCAAATTACAATAAAATATTTTATATTTATCTGAATGTTGTATTTATTAATTTATTGTTTTTTAATAAATTATAAAACAAATAATTCGATAACTAGAATTAAACTAAATCATTTAATGAATATCATTGTATTGTATATTAATTTATTTAACTGAATATTATACGTTATAAGTACTATTTAATACACGTGACGGGATGATAATATTATTATATAAGTAATTATCATTCACCACCCCTACCTTTTCCTCTTTTTTCACTCATATGGGACGTTTGCCCTTTTTCTCTTCTCTCATCCTTAAGGTTTGAAAAAATCTCTTCTCAAGTCCTCCAGTTAAAAATTCTGTTAGTTAACATCTATTAACCTCTATATTTCAATAAATTTATTATTTTACCCTTACTAACATATATGAAAAAATGACTTAATTTTTAAAACACAATTTTAAATTAAATTATCAAATTACTTTAACACATATTAACACATATTAAAATTACTTTTTCATGGACAATATTAACATATATTGGTATTTATTTCAAGGATAATTTGATTATTTAACTTAATATTGTCCTTGAAAAATTAGTTATTTTTTTATGTGTTAGTAAAGGTAAAATTGTATATTTATTAGAATATGGAGGTTAATAAATGTTAACTAACAGAATTTATAACTGGAGGACTTTAGAAGAGATTTTTTCAAAACTTAAGAATGAGAGAAGAGAAAAATGGCAAACTTACCATATGAGTGAAAAAATGAGAAAAGATAGAGTTGGTCAATGATATTAACGGATTATTATATCATGTAATCATTTTGAAGTATACACATGACGGGATGATAATATTATTAAATCATGTAATCATTTTGAAGTATAATAGAATCCATTATGTGTTGTCTTATGTGATATGTATCTTTATATTATCTTTTACCAAATTCTTTATACTAATTAAATACCACAACATTTAGCTAACATAATTACAATTAACAATATTTAAAAAAATTTTATCATTATGAATATTATAGCTAATAATCTAAATATTGACATTAAGATTACGATTAAATAAGTAATATTTGACTGAATATTATATATTTATTAATTTCTTTTCTTGAAAATTAGAGTATAAAAAATTCAATAACTAACCTCTATTAATTTTATAGAATTAATATATAAACTTTTCCAAAGGAATATTACATTTTATCTTTTTAGCAAAAAGTTGGTTAACTTTATAATATTTAATTACTATTTTTTCTAATTGAATAACAAACATAGTGAAATGATAATATACATCATTTATTCATGTAAATTTCTAATGATTTTGATATAGAATAGTTGTATAGATTCGAATTCAAATATATTATTAGAAGGAGAATGACACTTTAATATTCTAATTTCTTTTTAACAATTTACAAACGGTTTTTTATATTTCATACATTTTTAAAGTATATGGTTTTCCATAATATTGATATCTTTTTAAAAAAAATTGAGAATTTGACCCATTAAAAGAGATGCATATATTATTAAAAGGTTTAGGAGTTACAATTAAAAATTAAGGAGCATTTGCTTTTTTGTCTAAAATCTGAATGCTTCTGAATTAAACTGAAATTTGAATAGGTATGAATATATAAATCTAAATAATACGTTTGTTTCTAATTCCAATATTTGAATTAAGATATAAAAAAATTAGTATTTTTACACATATATCCTTATTTATACTTATGTAATTATGTTGTTGGCACTTGACCTACTAAAAATATTTGCAAATCAATATTTGATAAAATTAATATTAAAGTATTGAAGTATTTAAAAATTATTATTTATAATTTTTTAAATATTAAAAATAATAATTTATATGTAAATTTATTTAAATTTGCATTATTTTGTAAAAGTTATGAGGAAAAAAAAAAGAAAAAAATGGTCAAAAAAAAATTAGATTAGGGTATAAGAATTAGGAGTGTTATCTTCATTTATAATGGATGGGGAATGGCCAGACGTGAACTTGGAAAGCAAATTACGGGACTTGATGAGCCCCTCCTATCATCACTTTCACTGGCCCCCACAGGCCCAGTTTTAACTTTTAGTAACTCACACACCACGAGATTTTGACCCTAGCCACGAGTTTCAACATCACGTTTGAAAATTGTTGTAAACTAATATCAATTATTGCAGAGTGGTGGAGTCCACACGGCTTGTGGTGGAATCACAAAATCGTAAACAATATTTGAAAATCTACTAATCAAAACTAACATAAAATTTAAAAAAAAATATAATTTAATTTAAAAACACAATGAGATTTTATAAATTAACAAAAAATTGAATATAATTTAATTTAAAAACACAATGAGATTAAAAAAATTATTTATTTATTTATATTTTAAAATACAAATTAGTAATACTTATTTATAATTATTTTATGTATGTGATAAAAATTAACCACCGATTTGATAACTAGTTTTTATATCAAGTGTTGACATCAACCGTTATAAAATGAGGTATTTATTTATTTATTTTATTAAAATTATTTAGTAAATTATTTAAATTTATAAATATTATTTAGCAAATGAAATACATTTAATAATTAAAATATATTCAATTTATTAAATGTTTTTTTTGGAAATTAAGCAAGTAAATTTTATCATTAATTTCCTAAAAACTAAATAATTTTAGAAACCAAAATTATCTTATAATTATTTAGTAAATTATTTACTTTTAGTAAATTTTTTAAATTTACAAAAATTATTTTGTGCATAAAATATATTTTTATTATTTTTATAATTTTTTTGTTATTTTAGTAAATAAAATACGATAATATACCTATAATATTAATTAGTTTCAAATGATTATAAAAAATGAAGTTATTATGTTATTTTATAATCAAGGGATGAGTTTATTATTTTTAAATATATCAGAGAGGTGTTTGACATTTATCCTGAATTTTGCTGTGACATTGATATATATGACTAACTGCGGTTAAAATTATAATTAAATATTTTATATTTATCTGAATATTGTATTTATTAATTTTTTTTGATGAATTAGAAAACAAATAATTCGATAACTAGAACTAAACTAAATCATTTAAGGAATATCATTGAACTGTATATTCATTTATTTAACTGAATATTATATATTATAAGTACTATTTAATCTAATCCAATTTAATACACATGAAGGGATGATAAGATTATTAAATCATGTAATGATTTTGAAATATAATAGAATCCATTATGTGTTGTCTTAGGTGATATATATCCTTTGGCTATCTTTTATCAAATTCATGATACTAATTAAATGCCCCAACATTTAGCTAATATAATTAGAATTAACAATATATATAAAGATTTTATCATTATGAATATTATAACTAATAATCTAAATATTGACATTAAGATTACAATTAAATAGTTAATATTTAACTAAATATTATATATTTACTAATTTATTTTCTTAAAAATTAGAAAATAAAAAAAAATCAATAACTCTACACAATTTTGATGGGGCAAAAAATCATTGGATAAGTAAAATGATATAGTAAATGAAGAAATTATAATAAATGTAAATAATAAACACACATTCAATTAAATTATGTGTTTGTTTGTATGACTCGTTTGTATATGTAGAATTATTCTTTTATATATTAGACTTGTACTTTGCAAAAAGAAAATTTAATTTTGGTAAGTGATAAATTGACACAACCCGTCCCAATAATCACTTTTTATGAGATCCGAGCGCTCCTATAATAGTAATAATCGAAACAAGTCTTACCTCACATGGACCCACTGCATCTTTATCACATGACTTTAATATTAAATAAAATTAAATAACACAATTCTACTAAAAATCTGATAGTGTTTGCCTTATTTTTCTAGTTTCCTCCCTAAATTTATTTACAAAAACACTTCAAAAATTTCATAACTCCAATGCTACTAGGATTCCTCATCCTCTTTGTGAAACAACCCATATCCAGCATCAACGGGGGCTTAACCCTCCACCATAATATCATATATTATTAGCATGTTATATATATATACTATCAGTTTATGTGTACAAAATATGGAATAGAAAAATATATACATATAATTTAAAATATGATGTCAATTTCTATATGTCACATGGCCAACCTTGTATATATATGAGCTCTAATTTGCACAGAAACTTGCAAAGACCCGGGGAGAAAAAGTAAAGGATCAAAAAAGGTGAGCACTAAAGCCTAGTGAGTGCATATCAGTTTTTAAAATAAAACTTATATATCTTTAAAATATACAAACATTGGATCTGAATTTATAAATTTACATGTTATAAGCAAACATTATTTGTACATAAATATGATACCACTATGAAATAACATACACTGATGTGAATATAATGAAATATAAATCAATTATGATTTTTAACATAATCTTTGTCATACTAAAATTCACATCAAACTAGTACCCAAGGGATATTTGTCATACCTGGTTGAGCAACATCATCACTCAGGCAGGCTTAGCCAAAAAAATCACATCATCTGTCAATACTCGGTGAGATCAACATCGCACGGGCAAAGCAATAAATCTTTCATACACATGCGCAGAGTCGGGGGAGGCGGAAAACTATCATATCGAGTGAAAAAACCCATCACAAGAGCTAGGACGATCTCATCTGGAGGAGGGAAAAATTGTCATACCGGGTGGAAAACTCATAACACTGGCAAAGCTAGGGACAATATCATTTGGTGGAGGGTACAAGTATTGGTGGTTTGAAAACCATTTTCACTTTCTCATTCAATACACTATCATGTTTTACACTTCATAACAACAGAAATCATATTCTGAAATCATAATCAAAATATGATATATTTTGGAAACAATTCTATAAATTATTTATCTAAAATCCATTCAAAACGTATAATATTGTATAAAATAATAACAATTGTTCATACTCAATAAATGTCATAATAAATAAAATGATATTTTCAATAAATATTTACTCAATAAACTTTTATCTACTCATAACAAATTATATATAAATTTCAGAAAAATAATTAAATAATTTTAAAAGTATTCAGTCACAAAACAGGGTGTTCAAGTTTATCTAACTTCTAAGTCCTCTTACTATTCCACTACCCGATCTCTACTTATAACAATAATTTCAATATAAATATTAAACTTGAAATAACTAAATATTATAAAACAATAATACTAAAATTCATCAATTGACCCACCAACTACAATTTAATTGGTATCACTTTTTCCTCTCCTTTTATTTTTCCACTTTGGCTCCCTTTCTCTCTTCCTCTTTCCTCTTCTTTTTCCTTTACTTCTTTCCTTTCTTTCTTATCTTTTCTTTTCTTCAATTTTCTCTCCGGCTCTCTATTCGTTTTTTCCTCTGCTTTTTCCTTTTCCCTCTTATCTTCCTGTTTCTTCTTCTTCTCTTCTTTTTCTTCTCCTTTTTTTTTTCTCCTTTTCCTTCCTTTCTTTCTCGGCTCTCCCTCTTATTTTTCTTTGCCCTTAATAATGCATGAAACTTGGCCCTTAATTAATGCATGAGAAAAAAAACTTATCATGTTTAATATATAATGAAGAAAAAATTTCATATGACATAGCCACGTGTGAAACATAAATAGTCTTGTAATTATTATATTTATAATAAGTACCTTTTATCTTGTTAGGAAAAAATTTGGTTTATTTTGTAAATCTAAATGACAAGCTTGTTTTCTAATTTTAACATTTGAATTAAAATATTTAAAATTAATATTTTTATATATTTATCTTTGTTTATGTTATTTTTATTTACGTAATTATATTTTTTGACACTTGACCTATTAAAATATTTGTAAATCAATATTTTATAAATTTAATATTAAAGTATTTAAATATTTTAAAATTTATTATTTTTAATTTTTAAAATATTAAAGATAATCATTTATATTATAATTTTTATATATATTTATTTAAATTTGTATTATTTTAAAATTAATGATTTTGAAATATAATAGAATCCATTATGTATTGTCTTATGTGATATATATCTTTTGATTATCTTTTACCAAATTCATGGTATTAATTACATGCCCCAACATGTAGCTAACATAATTACAATTAACAATATTTATAAACATTTTATCAGTATGAATATTATAACTAATAATCTAAATATTGACATTAATATTACAATTAAATAGTTAATATTTAACTGAATATTATATGTTTATTAATTTATTTTCTTAAAAAATAGAAAATAAAACATTCAATGACTCTGTACACAATTTTGATGAGGCAAAAAATCATCGGATAAGTAAAATGATATAAATGAGGAAATTATAATAAATGTAAATAATAAACACACATTTAATTAAATTATGTGTTTGGTTGTATGACTCGTTTGTATGTGTAGAATTATTCTTTTATATATTAGATTTGTACTTTGCAAAAAGAAAATTTAAACTTGATAAGTAATAAATACTCTTGTAATTATTACATTTATAGTAAGTACATTTTATCTTGTTAGGAAAAAGCTGGTTAATTTTATAAATCTAAATGATAAATTTGTTTTCTAATTTTAATGTTTGAATTAAAATATGTGAAACTATTATGTTTACAGATCTATCTGGTTGATGTTATTTTTATTTATGTAATTACGTTTGTTGACACTTGACCTATTAAAATATTTGTAAATCAATATTAGATAAAATTAATATTAAAGTATTTAAATATTTTAAAATTTATTATTTTCTATTGATTACTTCCTGGAAGCTGATCAAGAATCGCAACACTTTTCACTCTTCGTCAGGAGACTTTGAGTCAGGGTCAACCAAGAAATAATCTCTTTTAAAGAGTAATGCTACGCATATATACAATCAACTCTCTACACAACTTTGATGTGGCAAAAAAATGATTGAATAGGTAAAATGATATAGTAAATAAGGAAATTGTAATAAATACAAATAATAAACTCACATCCAATCAAATTGTGTCACATTTGGTTGTATGATATAGAATTATTTTTTTATTTATTAGACTTTTACTTTGCAGAAAGAAAATTTAATCTTGTAATTAAGGGAGAAAATAATCTTATCTTCTTGGAATAGAGAATCATTTGAATTTGAAATATTTGATAATCTTGATTTTCTTAAAGTTACGGAAAGAGAGGTAATCTTAATTAACTCGCACCGCTATTAATTTAGGTCTACAATTGTAACTCCAAAAATATTATTAACTTTTACTTTCACTGGCCCCACCTCACGAGTACCACGGGCCCAGTTTTAACTTTTAGTAACTCACACACCACGAGATTTTGATCACTTTTGATCTCTGGTTCTCTACAGCATTTAATATCCTATTCATTGCAGAGTGGTGGAGTCCACACGGCTTGTGGTGGAATCACAAAATTATAAACAATATTTGGTAGGCCTGAGATTCTTGTCATCTACTTCCAATTTTCAGAGCGGTGGAGTCCACACGGCTTGTGGTGGAATCACAAAATCATAAACAATACTTGGTAGGCCTGAGACTTCTTGTCATCTACTTCCAATTTTCAGAGTCATCAAACCAAAACTAAACACTTTCTCTAAGGGGTATACATAAAAATCTTTTTTTCTATAATCATTTAAAATTAATTAATATTATAGAATATTATCGATATTTTATTAATTAAAATATAAAATAATATAAAATATTAAAAAATTACAAAAAATAAAGATATATTTAATATAATATATAATTTTTATAAATTTAAACAATTTACTAAATAATTTCACTTACTAAAATTATTCAGTTTTTAGTAAATTATTTACTAAAATTTACTTGTTTAATTTATTTAAAATTATTTAATAAATGAACTATATTTTAATTACTAAATATATTTCATTTACCAAATAATATTTATAAATTTAAATAATTTACTAAATAATTTTAATAAATTAAGTAAGTAAATTATTTACTAAGAACTAAATAATTTTAGTAAATTTAAATAATAAAAATATATTTCATTTATTAATTATATTTTAAAATAAGACTTTGATTATTCGAAGTGTTTTTGTTGGTCTGCTCCTAATAATTAACGAGCAACCTCCAGTCATATAGTAAAAAAATCAATGATTAAATGATTTGATTTATTAACTCAGTCATATCTCATTAGTGAGACATTGGTAAACTCATCAATTTATTAATCGAATATAAATTAATAAAAAATTGAATATAATTTAATTTAAAAACATCTTGAGATTAAAAAAATTATTTATTTACTTATATTTTAAAGTATAAATTAGTAACACTTATTTGTAATTATTTTATTTATATAATAAAAATTAACCACCGATTTGATTACTAGCTTTTGTATCAAGTGTTGACATCAATCGTTATAAAATGAGGTATTTACTTATTTATTTTATTAAAATTATTCAGTAAATTATTTAAATTTATAAATATTATTTAGCGAATGAAAGGCATTTAATAATTAAAATATATTCAATTTATTAAATATTTTTTGTAAATTAAGCAAGTAATTTTTAATCATTAATTTCCTAAAAACTAAATAATTCTAGAAAGTAAAATTATTTTATAATTATTTTATATTGATCTTTGTTTGGTTATTTTTTAAATATTAAAAATAATAATTTATATGTAGATTTATTTAAATTTGTACTAATTTAA
>JANKKB010027209.1:0-10272 GCA_026225775.1 Bursera palmeri | reverse complement strand
GTACTTGAGCATTGGCGCGAGTGTGACACAAGTCCACCCACGACGACCCAAGAGTAGCCTATGAGTAAAAGAGAGTGTTCGAGTTCAAAAGCCTTACCTGGGCGCGGACCGAGAAACAAGGGAAGTAGCACGAGACTACCTATGCCTCTGATAAATGAAATAACCAAAACAAAGCATTGATTCGTTGATTGAACCAAGCCCAACCCAGTCGAAATCAATGAGTTTGAAGGAGAGTTGCAGGAACGAGCTCCGTATTGCTATTCGTCAACTCAGCGATCGATGCCTTCACTCTGCCTCAAAATGGTACTAACTAAAACCCTAAACGCCCAATTCTACTCCCCCATTTAATCATCTCACTCTAGCTCTTTATCACTTTGAATTTGGATTGATTTTTGTTGTTTGTAGCGAGAAAAGTACTTCTGTTGTTGCTTAGTAGATAATGCCTGTTCACATTTTCATTTCTATTTTTATTTTATTTTATTTTATGTGCCTCGTATGTGCAGGGCTGGAGAACAGTTGGTGGGAATCGAGCAAGACCCGGCGAAGTATACACCTTCAAACACCAGATTTCAGCGTGGAAGCTCGAGCATACGCCGAAGATTTCGTACAAATGAGATCACTTCAACACCGGTTGCTGGTGTCTCTTATTTGTCCACTCCTGTAATGGAGGAAGATGAGTTGGTGGATGGTGATTTTTACCTATTGGCTAAGTCATACTTTGATTGTCGAGAGTACAGGAGGGCTGCTCATGTGCTTCGTGATCAAACTGGAAAGAAGTCGGTGTTTTTGCGCTGTTATGCTCTTTATCTGGTTTGTTGCATTTTCGTTTCTTATTCGATTGGTTTTTATTATGTAGTGGCTAGTGATGATGTATGACGGTCATGAGATGGAGTGTGATTTATATTTTTTTTTACCTTTAGTTGATAAATGTCTTTATTCTTTGATAATTGAGCCTCTTTAGTTTTTTCCTTCAATTAGGTAGTTGACAAGTCCATATTGCTGAACTAAAGGCTTTAGGGGAAGAGTTTAATTGGACAATGTACATTGCACTTCTATATGAAAGACAACATTTTTAGTATATCATATTCAATTTTAATTCATGGTATTGATAACTTTATAAACATTTGACGATCAGTAAAGGATATTTCAAGATCACATTTTTGTTATAGTTCCATATGGATGACTGTCATTAAAGCAAGTTTAACAAGTATTCTCAAGAAACTAGTAGTCAGAACTTGAATTAGTAGTACGACCTATACTGTGTTATGTGAATTAAAAGTTAGTAGGTATGAAATACTCAGTTAGATCTGATTTTGAAAATTATGGAGACAGTAGTCCAATTATAACAGTACACAGAGTTGAAGAGATTTTGTTGTTTCCAGTGTGAATCCTCAAATGACTTGGTTACTATTACTGTTTCAGTGTTTACTTCGAGAGTATATGACGGAAAGGGATAGATAAGATTTCTTTAAGAGGAATTTAAGTATCTTTAACATTGGTGTACTAATCTACCGTCCACCTTCTTAAATGCATCAGAAATTGCAAGTACAGATTAATACTTGCTCATGATAGCTTTGAGTTGTTGTGTACATACTTACATTGATAATACATGATGTCTCCACTAACAAAAATATCTGAAATTTTCTGTTTTGACTTACAGCAATATCTTTGCATTTGGTGGTGTATTTAATTGGTAAACATATATGATCTTGTAAAGCTTTGCTGTATTTAAGGACCTCTATATTTATGCTTTTTCCTCTTTTTTTCGATTCATGAAGGCTGGTGAAAAGCGGAAGGAGGAAGAGATGATAGAACTTGAGGGTCCCTTGGGAAAGAGTGATGCTGTGAACCGTGAGCTTGTTTCTCTGGAGAGGGAGTTATCTATCCTTCGAAAGAATGGGATGATTGATCCTTTTGGTTTATACTTATATGGCCGAGTGCTTAAAGATAAAGGCAATGAGAATCTTGCTTGTACAGTTTTAGTGGAGTCTGTGAATAGCTATCCTTGGAATTGGAATGCCTGGTTGGAGCTGCAGTCCTTATGCACTACAATTGACATTTTGAACAGCCTTAATCTCAATAACCATTGGATGAAGGACTTCTTTCTTGCCGGTGCTTATCAAGAACTCAGAATGCACAATGAATCCTTAATGAAATATGAATATCTACAGGGAACTTTTAATTTCAGCAATTACATACAGGCTCAAATTGCAAAAGCTCAGTACTGTTTGAGAGAATTTGAACAAGTTGAAGTGATATTTGAAGAGCTCTTGAGGAATGACCCCTATCGGGTGGAAGACATGGATATGTATTCCAATGTGTTATATGCAAAGGAGTGTTTCTCTGGCCTTAGTTACCTTGCTCACAGGGTATTTATGACTGATAAGTACAGACCTGAGTCTTGTTGCATCATTGGTAATTACTACAGTTTAAAGGGGCAGCATGAGAAATCGGTTGTGTATTTTAGGAGGGCACTTAAATTGAATAAAAACTATTTATCGGCCTGGACACTAATGGGCCATGAGTATGTTGAGATGAAAAACACTCCAGCTGCAATTGATGCCTATAGAAGGGCTGTGGATATAAATCCATGTGATTATCGAGCCTGGTATGGGTTAGGACAAGCTTATGAGATGATGCACATGCCTTTCTATGCTCTTCATTATTTTCGGAAATCTGTATGCTTGCAGCCAAGTGATTCTCGGTTGTGGATTGCCATGGCTCAGTGTTATGAAACTGAACAACTTCACATGCTAGAAGAGGCAATAAAATGTTACAGAAGGGCTGCAAATTGTAATGACACAGAAGCTATTGCCCTAAGCCAGCTAGCAAAGCTGCATCGTGAACTTGGCCGTGATGAAGAAGCAGCTTTCTATTATAAGAAGGATTTAGACAGGATGGAAGCTGAAGAGAGAGAAGCACCAAATATGGTTGAAGCTTTGATATTTCTTGCTACACACTGCAGGAACCATAAAAGATTTGAAGAAGCAGAGGTGTATTGTACCCGTCTTCTTGATTATACTGGCCCTGTAAGTTATATTAGCTTTCTTTTGTTTCTGGTTTATACAGAGATTCATGAATTAATTCTATGGAATGCACATGTACATAAAAATGTCATAACTGTGTTGCATATCTACACTTCTCTATGCATGATTGCAGGAGAAAGAAACTGCAAAGAGTATGCTTCGAGGAATGAGAATGGCGCAATCTAGTTTTCCTCCAATGGATGTTGAGCAGTTTCCTCCCTGATTTTCTGCTACCATTCATAGTATTTAAGAATCCCAAGCAGCTGTGTTTGCGTGATTTTCAGTTTTGAAGTATTTTTCAGATTATGAAAAGTTGGTGGTGATATTTCAAATTGTAGTGACAAGCATACATTGGTTTACAGTGCTCCAGAAGCTATAGATAGATTGTAGGAGAGCGGAAAAAGCTAGCCAGAATGTGTAAGAAATTTTATCTGTTACAAGTAAGTTGCAGTGCATTAACACACCTGTATTTGTTCACCTTGCGGCTGGAACCCTTTATTAGTTTAATTCTTTTGAAGTTTGCAAGTGGGTGGTTAGATTGGTGCCATATCAGACCGAAATAGCTGTTGTAATTTTCTCTTCCAAAATTTATGTTAAATGGTATTTTCTGCGTTCTGTTTGATGTTCTGAGATTCAAACGCCATTAAATATTTAAAAAAAAAAAAAAGAAAAAGAAAATTGTTTTGAAGAATATAGTCTTATCCCTTTTCTCTGTTAGGCAATTCATCCTTGATTTGAGTTTTGTGGGATTGCTTAAAACTTTTTAAGAATTATAAGATCGCACATCCCGCCGAGATAATACCGATTGATTGAGGTTGAGGCTTCCTTCCTGGACGCATGCATCTAAGAAGATAAAATGTACGTATGGCTCTATCAACAATTTGAAGTTGGCGTATCCGGATGGTAGCTTGTACGTGCTCTAAGGCAAGATCGCATAATCCCATAACGTAAAAGATTTTTCAAACCAAAATTTCAACCATCCCAAAAGTAACTACTTCAATTGATGAAGCCAGTGAAAATCATTATGGGATTTACAGATATGATAACGCTATTAATCACACTATTTTCAACCATAATTATTCCTCAACTGATTAGCTAGAAACACAGAAAAAGGCAACAGAAAATCTACCAATAACATAAAAAGTATAGAGAGAATAAATTCAATAACTTTGTGAAGGTTCAAGACACGACTTCTCATTCATCTCAGAAAAACTCAAATCCAACATCCAAGATTATAGTTAATTATCACAGATTATTTTCCATTTGACCACGTTTAATAAATGCAAAGATGACACAAGCTTCTGTTACAACCGATCATGAAAGTAATGAGGAAATAATTCTGAACATCACTAAACTGCCTCACAGAATGGCTTCACTCAGGGTCAGCAAAAAAGCTGTTGATTGACGGCATAATTTCTTTGGGTCTGTTGCGGACATATTTTCTCAGAAAATGCTCAGAATACTTTTCTCCCTCAGAAAAGTTATCCAAAATTCCAGCAGCCCTGTTTTCCTTGGTAACCCTGATTCAAAGAAGCAAAAATGAAGGAGGCAAGTCAGCACGAGAAGTAATCTCTCGGCACTATCGGCAACCAATGCATTGCTATAGCTTTTCTCTTCCCCAATATACAATACAAAAACAAAGATTCAAAATTCTCTAATGTGTGTCCTTCAAATCAGGTTAAAATAACAAATAAAAACAAGTACTAAATATCTCAATTGAGAAAAATAAGTCATTGAAGCTCAATCCTTCTAAAACACAATATCTACTTGACTCAACATTTGAAATTACAGCTGAGAAACTTTTATCTACAAAAGAAATAGAATTAAGCCAGAGACTATTACAACTAACATCCTACGACCGCAATACCACAAAATTAATTGCTTAAAAGAACAGCATAGACCTAAATTGATCGACACACAATTAACTTATTCACAGAACAGAAAGTACTTGTTCAAAATTGGTTTTTTTGCTTTATGATAAAATTAATTATTGTTCGGAGACAATAATACTCGCACATCTAAGAGAAACCAACATACAACCCTCTCAGGAGAGTAATTCTATCACGATTAGGTTCCTACTCTTAAAAAGTTTGCCATTTTATTTGAGAAAATTATTTTTAAATGTTTAAACTTATTTTTAATTTTTATTTTTCTTCGTTGACCAGAAAGCCAAACGCAGCACCCTTTAGAAAGCGAACAATTTAAATTCCAAATCGATCACCACGAGTCATAAACTAAAATCACCGAAAAGAATTATTACTATTAATTCTTATTACAGAAAGCGATTTCCTAGTTGCAAAAATTGAAATGGAAATTTAAATAGAGAGAGATGAGAGGTAAGAGACCTGACTTCAGGGTTGATGCAGATATTGCGGACGAGCTGAAAGCCGCAGATCCCAACAGCAACACCAACGGCCGCGAACAGTGGATACACCTACACGTATTATATATCATATCAAATACCAGATTCAAATCCCAAAAACAACTCAACAAACTCAAATCCACCGTGGATCGAAGCGTACCTCGGGCCTCAGCCAACGTTTCAAAGTGGATGAAGCCATTGTACGCACCGTATAATTGGTATCGAAACGAACGGATGAGAGACCGAGAGATTGAAGGGGAGATGAAAGGAATGAGAATCGCAGAATTTATCTCGACTAGGGCTTTGTTTTTTTATTACTATTTAATTATTATTTTTTTAATAAATAGTGCAACCTGATTGGCTGCTGTGTAAGAGAGAGACGTCATTGACACTCTTTCTGTTTAACTAATTAGCCAATTGGTAACTGCCACGTTGCTTCAGTTCACTTCCCGAGGTGCTGGCAATGGCAACAGCAATGGCCATGGTTGTGAGGTAAAAAGCCAAAAACAAATCTACTCCAAGTCGTTGAAATCTGCGGAGTATGACCGACATGTCTTACAGCTATTTTAGAACAAGACGACCAACATCTGATAAACGTTGTTTAAATTAGATGCCACCTATAATTCTCAGCTCAGAATGGGGCGACACGTCGTTTACTCTTTAATTTGGTTCAACTTGATGCGAAAGCAGCACCGTTACTTGACTCCCAATAAATCACTTAGTAAGCCACACTTTAACTAAAAATATATTTAAAGATTATTACTAAAAATAATTGGTATTTCTGAACTCATTTTTTATTCTAAAACGTATTTCATTAGAGCGCAAGCTCTTCTTGTGAGATTGAAGACTTGGGCAAAGATGTGCACGAAGCTATCATCACTTGCCACTAAGTTGTGCATGCTTTATCCGATCTGTGCAGAAATTTTGGTGACATCCCAACCCAGACACTCAGAACAATAATAGGATTTAAATTGTGAATGAAATAGCATGGAGTAGAAACAAACTAGGACCAAAAAAATAAATAATATTGGTCCTCTAATCTGCAAATATGTCATGACACGAGGCTTGTCACCACCACTTCTCCGTGCGGCTCCTTTGTTTCGTACAAAACCAAATCTAATACAAGGGATGTTAATCTCTCCAAGGTATAAGCAGTTATGTACAATTATTAGCACATCCCACTGTTACAGAGTCTCTGAGATTGCGTATCAGTTTGTTAATTCATCTCTACGCTTTTCTAGCACGATCACGCCAAGAACCTTGTTGCTTTGCAAGAACCTAAAACCATAGTAATAATTATGTAAAATTTGGTGTCCACCTGTTGCAGGAAAAAGTTTTTCTGAAGAAAATCTGAACCTACCTTGTCACTTAAGAGACTTGTAGCGATGCCACCTTCATTTTTCTTCTTTTCACTGTCATCCGACTCTGCCACACCATCTGAAGTAACAGATGGTGGAACTGCTGATGCTCCAAACATGGCCTCATCATGAGCAGCTTTTATTTGTTCCTCTCTTCTTGCCTTCAAAATTTAGACAAAAATAAATTATTTCATTAGGAAAAAAATTCATGCCTAGTCTCTCAAAGATGCCAGATTGTTAGAAACAACCAGTAGAAGCATCAAATACTAACTGGAAAGTTATAATAGCAGAAAAGCTGCACATAATACCTCTATGGCAGAAAACCGGAAGCTCTGCCCTATGTGCTTGACTAGGGCTGCATCATCTTCTGCGGCTGTAAACAGAAAGAATATGTACTATCAGTTCTATGTTCCTATTCATTGAGGTAAGAAATACAAGGTGGGAAAATATATCTAACCTTCAATCTCCTCATCATCAAGAGGGGCATCCTTGTTGAATTCAAACCGTTCCCATCCAGCACCCATACCTTTTGTTTCATCCTTTTCAGCTGCATTTAAAATCACTCTTTTATAATCCGACATGGGAAAAAAAATACCACACAAAGAAACCATTGATTTTAGAAAGTAAATGTAGGACCTGAGCAACTATGTTCAGGTATTTAACAGCTCTTTCGTGCTTGTGCCAGGGATAAAGGAGAACTTTATACACTAAGTAAATCAAAATCTGGTCCAACTACAATCCTTAGATAGTAACAAATTGATAAAATTGGTCTAGATTCAAAATTGTAGTAAGGCTGTAAGTATTGTAAAAAAAATTATGACATGAAAGAAGAAGGCACTTAATGGTTGGCCTTGCAGTTCAAAGAAATAATTGGAAAAGAAAGTAAAAAAAGTCCTAAACCTTCCTGCTAATAATAATTTGACAAATAGGATGGACATAAACTGCAGGACAGCATGTCATAACTCACCAGTTTCAGCAAGTTGCAGCTTCATCTTAGCTTTAACCCTTTCAGCTGGTGTCTGCTCAAAAAAAGAAATATTGCATTCATAACCAAGACAAGTCCATGATGATGAGAAATGACGCATCAAAGTTGTACTCATAGATATTACAGTACTTTACTCTAAGAACCATGAAGGTCTAGGACGAGAAGTATGTATTCAACTTCAGTAACTTAACCTAAAGATTATCTATCATTATGCATGTTGAACATATACAATGTAACAGTACCATTTACAAGCTAAATAAAACAAGCATAYACCTCATCGAGTATTGGCAAAAGGCATGATGGAAAGGAGCACAGAAAACACAGCTAAGAGCTCATTATTTTGATTCCCATGTCTTTCTTTTGGGAGTGAGAGTGCCCGCTAGCAATCATCTTGTCTAAATATAATAGATCATAATTTCTATCTAACCATTTGACAAAGGGCACACATGAGAAGAGAAAAGATGCCCAACTGTAAATTAAAAATTTGAACTTGTAGATACCATCATATTCAAGGTTTTATAACGCTGTAATGTTCATGCCAAAAGGCCCATGTTTGTTTCTAAGCTCAACAATAGCACACATACTAAGTATAACTAAAACCAGCCATGTGCCAAAGCTCGTTTCTTTCTTCCTCTTTGCCATCACCCTTAATCCTAAACTACACATGTATATACTAATAACAATCAATGAAGGTGAAAGCTCATAAATTTTAACAACAATTTCCAATTGGCTTCTTCTCATATATTTTAACAACAATTTCCAATTACATTAGAAGCCAATGATCCACCTCAAAGTAGCATCTAACAAACAAAAACTCCCTAAACAATGCATTATGCATATCATATTCAACAAAACCAAATAGAAAAGAGAACAGATAGACATACCATCTTATCATAGCCTTCAATCAACCTTGAATAATCAACTTTGCCATTCTTCTCCTCCACTTTCTTCTCTTCGCTCCTCCTACGTCTCCTCTCCTCTCTGCCTTCATGTCTGTCTCTGTCTCTATCTCTATCTCTATAATCTCGGTCTCTCTTTCTATCTCTATCTCTATAATCCCTGTCTCTGTCTCTGTCTCTGTGTTTATAATCTCTGTCTCTGTCTCTTTTTCGATCTCCAGAATCGCGCTCTCTCTCTCTGTCCCTATCTCTATGATCCCTCTCTCTGTCTCTGCTCACTTGGTGATCTTTGGAAGGTTTTTTCTTCAGTTTGTCTTGGATGGATTGAAGTTGGGATTGCTTTTGGAGGTCGGAGGTGGAAGTGGTGGTTGGGCTGGAGGCTTTCACGAAGCTGCTGAGGAAAGAAGAGGAGGAGGAGAAGCTTTGTTTCTTAAATCCGTCATCGTTTTGGGCAGAGGAGAAACCCAGGCCTTGCTTAAACCTAGCGGCTCCTTGCCCCTTCTGCGTCAGCTCGTCATAGTACGCCGCCGCTTTTTCTTCCTCCATTTCCTTCTACTGTCCTGAATCTCATGAGCTGTTTCTTCTGCTCAAACTTTGCGCATTTGTCGCAGATGGGGGGCCGGTGGAGATCCATCTGCATGAGCAAGAAACGGCGTCAATTCGAATCCATAACTCATTTGGGCCCATGATCGATAATATGGGCCATCAGTTGCTGGGCTGTTGGGATGAATGATATGGGCATTATGTTCGCAACTTGGTTGGTGTTGTGGTGTCGGAGAAACTAGCAGGGTCTTGCTATGCACCCTTGTCTCCACAGGCCCACTCATCATGTGCTCTGACTCTGTCAAATTCCGAAGCGAAATTTTTTATTTTGGAGAAAATCTATTTAGAGATTCTACAGATGAAACCTTTTTAAAGTTAACAGTGCAACATTTTCATCCACCCAAAAAAAAATAAAATAATAAATAAATATTTTTTGGGATTATAATAATTTTGAGGTCCTCAAATTAATAATTAAAATATAAAATGGAAAAAAGAAAGTAAAGTAAAAAGAGGGAGAAATGTGAAACGGTAAAAAGTGGGGAGTGAGTTGTCACCTCAGGATAGATAGCCAAGGACAGCAAAATCTATTGGCACCACCACCAACCAAGCCATCTCTGAGTCTCTGAGATTCGTATTCTCGGCAAAGCCAAGAAAAAGCAAAAGCAAATATGATCATGAGAGATCATGCGTAAACTCCAACGCATATATCAAATCATCACCCAGAACCCAGCACAGTCACACATCATATTAAATGGTATTTTTTTAAGATCTGACCATCATCACGCAAATGGAGGAGCTCAAATCGCTCGAAAACACACTTTTAATATTTTTTTATTACTATTATTTTATGGGTACGTGGAGCACCACCGCCTGTTTACCATATCAACTCCATAGATTACATTAAATTTTTAGTTTCTATATTTTGAGAGAGAATGAAAATAACAATTAACTACTTATGGCCATGGCCACCCCAAACCAAAGGGCAGCTTTCCTCTTTTAACGCCGCCGCTTTGGCCCTAACGTCTCTTGAGTCAATTCCATATAAAATATTTGACTTCATCGGACATGGTGTTGACCCTTGCTCAACCCCAAATAAAAA
>JANKKB010027208.1:0-10260 GCA_026225775.1 Bursera palmeri | reverse complement strand
AGGTTTCGATTTGTTTTCGACGCAAAGCTTCATAGAGATGGCTAGTGAAATTATCACGAGTATCCTCACCTCTAAAACTGAGGAAGACATCATATTTGCCTCGAGAGATGACAGATGATGATGAAGCCATAGAAGAAAAATATGAAACCGTTTATGGAATAATCGTTGGTCAGATTAATTAAAAATTAGACACTCAATCAAATCCCATACGAAATCAACAAAATCAAATCTAAAACAAATTACGTCCAAATCAAATCCCAGAAAAAATAACAAAATCAAATCCCAAAACTAGAAATCAAAGGTACGGTATGTGATTTAGAGTTTACAAGGATTCAGCCAAACCCAAGAATCAAGATACGGTGAAAGGGGAGTTTGAGCAAATGGGTATTTAACGTCTCGTAAATTCTCACCTACCGCTGCAATAATATCAGAAGAGCTATTGCAAGTGAGTCTTCTGCTGCTGTAGTGAGTAAGCTTTTGGTTTTCAGAGGAGAAGTTTAAGAAGTTAGGGCAAATGGGTGTCTGAAATCCGTGTGGCGGCTCGTTGGGTTGTTTGAACAGGCGACCATGGATAATTGACCTGTTGGCATCATTACATGATCTGGTAGTAGACGCTGGTTCAATGATCTGGCAGTAAGTAGCGCTGGCAGTGATGGTTGCACAATCTGCCTATAGGGGATGGTTCAACGATCGGCAGTCCCGTTGGTTCTACAAGAGTATACGGGTGAGGATGTGATTTTATCGATTAGGATGAATTTTGGAGTTTCAATTTCGATTTATACTTTAAGGTATTTAAGGTATTTGCTTTGGAAAAGGATTTAAAGAAAAATTTTAAATTAAGAATTTTTTAATCGAGTGAGAGAAAAAGTGTCAGATATAAATTATTTTGTTTCAAAAATATTTCAGGCTAAGGTTAAATGACATTGTAACCCTTGATTGTGTTGGCTTGACGGAACGGGAACTAATGGTTGGAGGTAACGTTAATATTTTTCGAAAGGCTGAGGGTACGGGAATTTTTCATAAACAATAGAGAGTGCCAGGCACTACCCAAAAGTTCCATTACAGTGAAGGACCCACAGTTCAATAATTAAATACGATATGTACTTTGACTTTTCGGTTAAATTTTGAGGAAATCGTATTCGAAATTTTTATTAAATTAATATTTATTTATTTTAAAAATATTATTATTTTTATAAAAATTAATATTTAACTCTTAAATTTTTTAAGGTTAAATATTATATTTTAAGAAATAAATATTAATTTAATAAAAATCTAAAGATAAATATTTTTTTAAAATTTAATCGGGGTCAATTAATTTCTCTGTAATTAAATTATATTTGTTTTTATGATTTAATAAGGTGTTAAAAAAGTTTTATATGTATTCTTCTTATAACACTCATCTGAATCTATTACTTCTGACTAGTTATTTATATATTACAAAGTTCAAAAAATGCCATAATATTATTGATTAATTAGAATTTATAATATGATCTACAAATGGACTAGATATGATTAAAATCAATATTAAAAGGACTTTTATATGATCTACAAATGGGAAAACAATCCATTATTGATCACCTTTTCAAATGGAAAAAAATCCTAAAGTTTAACTAATAACACATCTTTATAACTTTAATTTGATTGCACTGACAGAGGTGTTCAAAATGTAAACCAATTCCGCCAAATGACCGAATCCAAACCAATCCAATTTTAATAAGATTTGGTTAATTAGAGGACGGGAATAGACTCTGAATTTTTAAAAACCAAATTAATTGGATTGGATGACATATTCTATTATAAAAATCCGCCATTAACCAATCCAATGCAAGAAAAATGTATTATAGTAAACAAGTAATAACTGAAAAGTAATAGTGATCCAACTCATTAATTTTAATAGATTTAATTTAACAAAACATCTTAATATAAACACTAAAATCTAGGTAATTTTAGTGATTAGTAATCCAAAAAGGAGATGCTTTTACTAAGGAATTAAAAAAATTATAGTGACCAAGATTCAATACTAAAAGTAACTACAGTAATCCATTGCAATCAATTATGATGGAATCTATATTTCACTGAGCGGTTCCTCACCAATATCTTAAAAATGAGACGCCAACATTCCATTTTTTGTGACCAACATAAAATTTAGTGACATAATTTCATAGCTTTTAGTAATGAAAACTATGATCTATAAGTATTTTACTTAGAAAAATTATTGTCACTATAATATTTTGAAAATTAGTTACCACAAATTTGGGTTGATCACTTTTTATCTTTTAAGTGAGTATCTTAGTTTTTGTTACAATTTCCTATACTGACTGAAAACCTGCGAAAAATTTAGAACAAATAACCAACATTTTGGGGTTTTTGAAAAATGACAACTCTCTCCATTCCTTTTATTTGCCTAACCATTCCAACCTAATTTGACTAAAATACCCCTTCCTCTATACATCTCTCTACATATTATCTTCAACATCTTTATCTTACCTTCAACATCCTACCTTTAATTCTAAATTCATGCTCTTAAGTCTCATTTATTCACTCTGCACGACACTAAGCTGCAATGTAGATTCAAAAAAGACTTCAAAGCATCTAAAGTTGCAAAAGTAACCTTTAATCTCTCATCTCTCTCTCAATATATTTTGTTAATAAACCAATGTGTTTGCTTAGATTATAGATTAAACTTGAAAAAGTAGTTCAAAAATAGTTTGAAGTTTTGTAGTAGTGAAATATCTGGATGTTTTTGCAAGAAAAAAAAAAGTTTGAATGATTTCTTGCACATATAAAATCAAATATCGAGTTCCAAAAATTTAGACCGGCGGCTCATGAGAGCCAATGATTTGGATCAGAGGACCACTGGCTCGGGCTAACTAGCCTGTGCCCAAGATAAGTGGACTGCTAGCCCAAGATGGTCATTACCCGCCTCAAGCTAGTGGTCTGCCCATCTCGGACTGCGATTGTCTGACGAGCTGGGACCATCACGAGTTAGAGGTTCAAAATCCATTACCATTTTTGACACTTAGTTTTGTTTCAAACTTAACATTTTGCACTTTATAACTTATATGTTTCGATTGGTGACAAAATAATGGATAAAATCTGTATTATTGTACATTACGGTGGTTGTTAGAAGATGCAACCAAATATTGGTGTTAAAAAAATGTTTAGTCTCATTAAAGGGTTGGCAATCACAAGGGATATTAGATATGATCAGTTAGTAGAGTTATTGTACATTAAATTTGGTTTTGATATAGACAAATATACTGTAAAATTGATTTTGAGATTTGTGTACAAAAACTCAGAAAGATCCCCAATCATGAGTTTTGAAAACAATGATGATGTTGATTTCTTTGTTCAATACTGTAGTGGTTGGAAGAAATAACTCTATTGATGGTGATAGTTGAGAAAAAAGCTGAGAGAAATGATTCACAAGTCCTTTCACGAGGTAAAAAGGTTACATGGAAAAAAAAATGATAAACCTAGTATTTCGTTCTACAAGGGCTAGTAATCAAATAAGTCAATCAATATTTGCAACATTATGATCTCCTTTTTTGAGCCAAGGTGAGGCAAAATCCCCTATTTTCAATCCAAATGATGAAGTTAACCCATCCCTAGACTTCGATATTGTTATGGGGTATGTTTAGCCCATTGATGATCGCAAAGCTAGCCTTGAGCGTTTTGAGGAATTGAGAGTACTTGAGAATAGCGATATGAATGACTTGGAGGATGACGCTGTACACAATCGAGATAATGGCAAAAAAGGACACATGCTATGATATTAATGATGATAGTCTTGGTGCAGAGAATAACAACAATATGAATGACCTCCCATCTCTGAATGATATGTCATCTTCAGTGTTTGTCAACAATGTTCATCCAAACCATAAGTACACCTCATGACGTTTTGCAGATGTGTTTCAATGGATATCCCTTATTGCAAAGTCAAACTCGCCAGTACTTACCGCGTTGATTAGTTTGAGACTTAAGTTTCTTCCTAAGAGATGAAACATGAGAACCTTATCTAAGTAAAACGTTCAACTTTTTTAATAAGTTGTGAACACATTTAGGTTCGATGAAAAAATCATGTCTCTTATTTAAGAAAAACTTCATATAAATGATATTTTATTCTCTTTGTGTCATGGAACCTTTAATACTTTACAATTAAGTTGAAAACCAAAGTACTTAATATTGATGCATAAATCGAAAAGATATCACAAATATATCTTTTATTGCATTTGAATGAATGTACAAATTATATCATAACATATTCTTTTGAAGGCAAATCCCTAACACCTATATCTTGCATGTTATGATTTAATTTCATGTATCATTAATTTGATAACATGAGACTTATTTTTATCCATTTTTATTTTAAGCTGATTTTGGCATTTTTTTCTAAGAAGCACATTATCTGCTTAAATATAGTATTTTATTGCAAAAAACATAGGGACGCTTTAGAACTATCATCTTGTTTGAATTTCGACATTGTTACATCACACTGTGTAAGATGGAATTAAATAGCCTTCCAAAGTTTTAAAATTGGAGGATTGTTTACGAAAACAGAGTCCCATAGTAGTGCTCAAAGTAGTGTAGTCTTTGTTTTGACGAAGTTCTTGGTTTTAGTGAAAGTGGTGATAATTTTGTTGAACTTTAGACTGAGGATTCTCCAACAAGATTCACAGCACAAAATTTTGCAATGGAGAAAGGTTTATCTAGCTCTAGGAAGAAATCTAGGACACAAAAAATTTTGCTATCCAATAAAGGAGATCAAAATTTTAAAGAAACTGTATATGCTCCTTTGAATCCTCCAAACCAATTTCTTGATTCTAACATTGTCGATTTTATTAGAAACTGAACTTTAAACACATGATGATGAACAACTATTAGTGAGTCTTGCCTAATAACAATTATAATAAGAGGGGATTTGTTTAGAAATATGAATTAGAATGGTTTAATTGTAATTAGTAGTGCGCTATGATAATGTTTTTGTTGCGTGGAAGCACGTGAACTTTAAGCAAAACACAAAATAGTAATTATAGAACCGGCAGAGAAAATTCCAAAAACGATGTTGAAATAAGTAAAGAACAATAGTGGGAAGCAAGAGAGACTCGAGAGATTATACTAGTTTGAACATAAAATGGTTCTACATCTAGTTGTTGATTCCGGCCGTTCAATATGAAGAATATCAGAGTTACTAGGGAGAACAATACAAGATTATAAAGATGTAAAAGATACTATCTCTTCTCTTTCTCTCTTCCCTTTCCTCTCGAAAATAACTCTCTCTCTCTCTTCAGACAAGCCTCATCCTTTTTCCCTAACTTTCCTCTCGGCTCTTTTCTGTCTCTCTGCCTCATCTCACAAAGAAATGAATATGGCCTTTTTATAGACAAAGAATTAGGGTAACCAAAATATAACAATTTTGTCATGTGTCACATTCACGACCCATCGCCAATAAGTGTACACCCCAGCACTATTCGATTTCTCAACACCAACTCTCTAGAACTTTGACACCCAGACGTGGAACCACTACGCGTACCAGTGCCAACCCTTTGGAATTCCTATGCCCTAGTGTAGAACAGCTTTGTACCCTGACACCAATTCTCTGGAGTTTCATCACCCTGACATAGACACATTCTGTACCCCGACGTGGACAAACAAGCCATAATTCTAAGTTGATTCACACCACAAATTCTTCTTCTTAAATTAAGCTTAAGAAACCATTCTTCATACATGACTTCCAACTCCACCTTGAACCAATCCGTCAAGGTTCAACTCTCGCTTCTTTTCGGCATAAACTCATCAAACCTTAAGTACCATCGTCGTGGAGATTACTTCAGGCCATATAGGGATCTCTTCAACAAATCCCTTTGTCGCCAACCTAGCCTTGTACCTAGGTTTCTCACCTCCAATGAAACGTTCATTTCTTTTTAAATCCACTTCCAGCCTATTACCTTTTGTTCAGTGGGATTATCAACAAGTTTCCAAGTTTGATTCTTGACCAAGGAATTCATCACTTCCTTCATTGCTTCTACCGGGAATTCCCCTTTCCCTTTTGGTCCTTCTTACAAGGTCTTCCTTTAACATTTAGACCTTCTCCCATATGTTCGCTTTATTCATTTCTTCTTTGAAAATCTTTAGAGTTTAATGCATCAATCATATCATCTAACGACAATAATTCCCCACCATGCTTCAAAATATCCACAAGAGTTATATGATTTTAGAAGTGAATGCAACAACACAAGTGCTTTATTTTTATCATCATAGCTAATGTATATGTTTTATGCATAATTTATCGAACTCATCAATATGTTCCTGTAAAATCTTTCCCTCTATCATCTTATACGTAAAGAATTTTAATTTCATATATAATCTATTGGACAAAGTTTTAGTCATATACTGACTTTCAAGTTTGAGTCATACCTATACTCTAGTTTTTTGAGTTTGAAACCTCTCTCAGCATCTTATCACTCAAACTGAGAATCAAGGTGTTATAGGCCCTCTTCATTTTGTCTTTTTTCTTCTCCAAATTATAGCTTTCAAGCATTTTGCTTTTACCTTCTAAAGCTTTATCCAGTCCCATATTTCTAAGCAATGGGAGCATCTTCGTCTTCCAGATAGCAAAGTCATTGGTTCCATCAAACTTCTCAATCTTGTACTTGGTACTCAACGGAGCCATTTCGATGTCTTGAAAACCACCTTTAGAACTTACAAGTTTTGAGCAGTAAAGAACCTCTAGAGATCTAGCCAATAACCTTGACTCTAATACCAATTTGTTGTAAATGGAAGCGCAAAAAACTAGAAAATAGAACCAGAAGCAAGAAATCCCAGAAATAATACTATAGCAAACCAATAGGACAATAGGAAGCAGGAGACATGAGAGTTTTACTAGTTTGAACATAAAACGGTCCTACATCAAGTTGCTGATTTTAACTATTCACCCTGAAGAATATCATAGTTACAAGGGAGAACAATACAAGATTACAGAGATGTAAAACCTACTATCTCTTCTCTTTCCTCTCAAGAATAGCTTCCTCTCTCTCTCTCTCTCTCTCTCTCCAGACAAGCCTTAGCCCTTTTCCCTGGGTTTCCTCTTAATTCTTTTCTATTTCTCTACCTCATCTCACAAAGAAATGAACGTGGCCTTTTTATAGGCAAAGAATTAGGGCAACCAAAAAATAACAATTTTGCTAGGTGTTGTGTTCGCACCCTTGTGCGATTCAGTGCCCCGACATGAAACACTTGGCACCCCAGTGCCAACTCTCTAGAATTCCTACGCCCCGGCAAAGAACAACTTTGCGCCCTGATGCCAACTCTATGGAGTTTCAGTGCCCCGACATAGACACATTCTATACCTCGACGTGGACAAACAATCTAAAATTTCAAGTTGATTTACACCACAAGTTTCATAAGCCCAAAGTTTCTTGAGAATGTACAAAGTTTTTTCCTCAAATACCTTATCCTTTTAAACTCTTTTTTTTTTCCTTTTCTTTTCACATCTAACAACATAAAAAAGCCCCAAAACTCCAAAATGTAAATGCTAGGATTAGGTTAAAATACAACTGATTTACGTTACATTAAATTTTAAACAACTCTATAAAAGTTGTAAATGGTTATAAAAAAATTGTTTTGGAAAAGTAGTGAGAATCTTACTAATATTCAAAACAACATTTTTTATAAACGTTTATAACTTTCATAAATGTATTTACAACTTTTATATTCATATTTATAATTTAATATACTATACAACTGATGAATTGTAGAATAACCCATTAAATTGATGTTTGTTTTCTCCAATTCATAAAGTAGTTCCGGCAAATAAGCAGAGGATAGAGAGAGAACTCAATCGCTTTTTGACGAAAGACACAGAAGTCGAACTACTTTCGTTCACAACATGAATTTGAACTTACAATATAAAGTGTCATAAGATTAAAAAATAATATTAAATAAAAGTCATTAATTCCAAATTTTGGATTTAGACTCTGAGTGTAGTTTAATTACTTGAAGGCATGGTAGTTCCCCTGGCATAATTAGTGACCTCACCGGTGGATGCTGCCGTTTGATCAATTTTTTTGGCGCAAGAATGAAAAAGATTAGGTCTTAGAAATCATCCAGGAAAAATTCATGCCCTTAATTGATCTAAAACAAAGAATTAAATCAAAAGTTTTCTCTTACCCTATTAACAAAGAATTTACCTTTGAGTTGCAGAAAAACATTATAACTAGCCCCAACAGCTCAAAATCATGAAGCCCCAGAATCAGACAGAATGAGCCATTGGCAGTTTCTAATGTGTAGGATCTGGTTCTAAGCGAATTCTCTTCGGATTTGGTTCTGCTTCGACGTCAGATTTTCCACTTCCACTTGTATCCACTTGATCATGGTAGTCATCATTGCATTTCCTAATCTTAGTGTATTCTGCTACCATTGTTTCCTCAACCTCTTGATCAGTGGTAGTCGATTTGTCAGCACACCCCACATTGGGTAGGGTATCATTTGTCTCTGCATATAGTGGACAGATCCCACAGCGTTTCATCTTGCAACCCTTTGGTGGGTCATCAGATGAATATTTGATTGGCTTAAACTCGAATGATACATTTGTACAATCACCCTTGAGAGGCCGAGCACCCAATGAAGGAGTATAGCCTAGAAGGATGTGATCCGACTCAATTAATGCATTATCGGAATTCCCACCAGTAATGTTCAAGTGACAACCAAAATGAGCATTGTTGTTTTCAAAATGGTAATTGCATTGGACGTAAAAATTAGCATCATCATAAACTCCATTAAACCCAAAAACAACACAGAGACCAAATCCGATGAAACTTTCGCTATACCAATGCTGTGGCAGCTTAATAGTTATTGACGGTCCTGAACATTGATAGGTGAACCACTCAGGAATTTTACTTCCAGGTAAACATAAGCTGATTGCAGCTGATTCACTTGGTGCCTGTAATGACAAAATCATGATTTCTGATGCAAGAAAGAGTGTCTCTATGCGTGTTTGTTTGTGTGTGTATGTGTGTGTGTTTGAGAGAGAGAGAGAGAGAGACGAGGGAGTGACCTTTTCATAACAGAATCTCATTGATTCATCATTTGCGATAAGGTAGTTCAAAAGCTGAAATTTTAGCTTAGAATCTGCCAAAATGTTGTCATATGCCTTCTGATTCAGATTCCGACAGTTTGCAAATACGAAGCAGAGATAGTAACCTTCCAAGTCAAAACGGCCATAGCTTGATGGAGGCTTTGGTAACGATTGAAGCCGTCTGCAATTCGTTGCTTGTATATATTCTAGACACAATGGAAATTCTGGTAATGATTCAAGCATATTGCAATCATTTAGGAAAAGAGAAACCAGCTGAGAAAGTTGCTTGATGCCTGCAGGTAGACTCTCGAAATTGTTTCCGCTTAGCTTTAATGTTTCCAATGAGGATAAGCAGCAAAGATCTTCAGGGATTATTGTTAAATTGCAGAAAGATAAATCTAAATTTCTAATTTCTTTCCACTGTGTGATACAAGATGGCACCTGAGTTACAAAATTTTCATTTGCTTCAAGCTTATCCAAATATGTCAAATTTCTCGAGTTCTCTGGCAGTTTGTCAAGTTTTGAGCAACCAGAAAAATCAGCTTCCCTCAGACTTGTCAAAGTATAGATGCTACTTGGAAGACACTTAAGATTTTTGCAATCTTTCAGTTGCAACGTTGAAAGTCCAATTAGATACTCAATCGTAGATGTTAGTTCTTTAATTGCCGTTCCACATAAAATAAGATCTTCTAATCTTTCCATTTTCTCCAAGATTTCAGGGAAACTCTCAAGTTTCAAGCAGTTCCAAAAACTAAGCGAACGAAGAGATTTCAATTTACAAATGCTAGTTGAAATACTCTTGAGCCTTGTGCAACCCGCCAGATTTAATACAACAAGCGCAGTTAGGCACTCAATTGATGGGGGAAGTTCTTCTATACCAGTTCCACCTATGCATAATTCTTTTATGCTCCCTGAAATATGTGGAAACTGCGTGATATTAATGCAGCCAACTAAAGAAAGACTTATAGGAGAACTAAACTGAATGTTGCTTGGAAAGCTCCTAAGACTTTCACAACCATTCAGATTTAGGGAACGAAGGTTGTTGAGATAATTGATGGATGAGGAAACGTCAAGCAAGCTTTTGCAATCTCCGAGATTTATTATCTCAAGATTTGGCGCATTTGAGAGGTTTGGGATCTCAGTTATGTGCAGAGACTTACTGAGATCAATAAATTTTAACTTGG
>JANKKB010027207.1:0-10257 GCA_026225775.1 Bursera palmeri | reverse complement strand
TTACAACTAGGAAAACATGGAAATGGGGAGGTATATCCTCCTACAATTATGGAAAACAAACATTAAATAAACCTGTAACGTAGTGCCTATTATTTAGGGACATAGTCCTTCAAATGTGCAGGGTGGCTTCCCTCTTCTCTTGCCACTAAGCTCCTGCATGTTACCATGATGTGAAGGCGAAGTTGAAGGTGCAGGTGGTGCGGGTGGCTTCCCTCTTCTCTTGCCACTAAGCTCCTGCATGTTACCATGATGCGAAGGCGAAGTTGAAGGTAAGTTTATGGGACGTGGTTGAGTGGCTCCTTGGACATCTGGAAGGTGGCTAACACTGCAACTTCTAATAATATTATGAATATTACTTTTATAAAAAAGAGTATGAGTAAAATTTCAATAGATTGAAACTTAATTGAATATAAAATACATAAATCTTATACGGAAAAGAAAGTCTTCATGAGAGATGAACATGACACGAAAACCCATCGAAAATTATAAAGAAAACCCAATATGACACGAAAAGCAACCCTACGAAAATGAACATGTTGCACGGCGTTATCGTGAAACCTGTTTTTTTGCTCTGTAACGGTTCTACCAAAGCTGACGTGCTGCATGACAACTTTCTTGAAATGATCGCGTTCACGATAGTTTTACAAAATCAGTTCTTAGCTTTGTGTATACAGCATTTTCTCCTTTTATTTTGATGCGTCTCTTTCTAAAAGGTTTTACAATTAGCAAAAGAGTCAAGGTATGGTTAAAGTAAGGAGGTAAAATTTTGATACTCATGAAACTTACCAATTATAATTGTGATTAATTAGACAAAGACGAAGTAAATACATATATAACATGATATAATCAGGAGTACAGGATGATATGATACAGTCATCTCACCTAAGTTATTTTTTTCCTCAATCAATGTAAAGTAACCTCACCTTCCACAAAATCAGATATCAAGTCTTCAATAATTTAACTTCAACTTTGTCATTTAGCTCAAATAGTTTTGCAATTGAGGATCTTAACATTAATTTTTCACCCACTTTTTAAGTATAAAATGAGTTATCATAACCAAAGCCTGAGAGAGCCAGGAAAAATTAACAATTAACAGTGTCGAAAGTGCAAGAAATGGCGATAGTTAGCACTCAACGTTTGGCCTTGGTGATGGTTGTGGTAGCTGCAACCCTAATTTTCACCGATCTTCGGGTGTCAGCGCTATGCGGAGGAGACGTTACCGACCTTATTGATGAATGCTCGCAGTTCGTTAAGCTTACCGGACCGAAAATCCCTCCATCTTCTGAATGTTGTGGTGTGGTGAAAACTTTTGATGTTCCTTGCGTTCGCAGACTTGTTAGACCTGATCTGGAGAGGATTGTTAGCATGGAGAAGGTGGTCTACGTAGCAAGAACTTGTGGGCTAAATATTCAACCTGGAATGATATGTGGAAGTAAGATTTTAAGTTTGTTCATTAAAACCCTAATTACAAAACTATCGATTTTAATTTTGATTTTGATTTTAGTAGTTTGTAATCATTTTATTTTATCAAAATTGTTTCTACAAAATGTGTTTGTTTTAACATTTTTGATTAATGTCATTATTAGGGTGTTTGTATTTTAAATTATTAAGTTATTCTACTATCAACATAATCCTTGAATTATATGATTATTTTCAGGCTACACAGTTCCACCAATGCGGATGATTTAAGAGTTGTGAGAAGAAGTTTCGGAAACTATATTGTAATAATTATGAATAATACTGCCAAGATACAGAGCATGAACTTTTCTTATGTATCTTTTATTTGAAATTTACCCTTATCAAGTACATTAAAAATTTAAATTTAAAAGAAAATTAATATATGGTAATTCAAACTAATTATACTTGCTTTATTTTGGCTTTGATTTTCTTTATCCTTGTATAACTCAGTTCTTACATTTGTATAAATTAAACACCATAACGTGAACGAATACAAGATACAAATAGATAATCCATGATTGTTTGATCAGTCATCTCTGGATTCATTGGTTTGTGATTGTGCTACTCATTGTGGCTGGTGTTGCAATGGCGGATGGTGGTTTGTTTGTGTGGATTGCTGGATTTTGGCTATGAAGTGGCGATCTAGCTAGGGGACTCTGATGGTAGTGTTGTTCTGAAAGTGTCTGCCATGGTTTGATGGTACACGGTTTTGGCTTGGTCATGATGAAGACTGGGGTTGGTCGTGGGATTTTTGTTTAGTTTAATTGATGTGTAAAATGTAATATTATCAATTTACCCTTTTTTTTAAGTTCATCTAAAGGGGCATTTGGTTCGATAAAAATACACTTTGAAATTAAAATTGATTCATGCTTTTGGTTAACAAAATAAACTCTGCAATGGAAATCCCATTGTTTTAGGAAAGAGAATTAGTCATTCTTGCCACCCGTTATTAATCTATTTTGATTCCTGACCAGAATCAAAATAAAAAACACGCTTTCACAATTTCATATATGAAGAAAAAAAAATCTCTTCCATCTTCACCTCTCTTTTATATTCATTGCAATTTGCATCTCAAAAACATATATTTTCATTATAAATCTCAAATACATAATATTTATTATACTTGGACATGATCTGTAGGCGAGTGAATTCTCCCATTTTTTTACCATTATATGATGATAATTTATATGATGATTGTCTTATGATGATAATTTATATTATTATTAATTTCAAAAGCTCATCATTATGGCATCCAACACATTGTAAAATTTAAACAAACTCTATATTATATATTATAAAATACGTAATGTTTTCGACGTATAATATCTAAAGTTAAAGAAATCGTTTAAAAAATAATAATATTATTTTAAAAATAATTTAGACGATATAATTATTTGATTTTGAAGTTATAGAACTCAAAAACTCCACCCTTAAAAAAAAAAATTTAATCTATTGAATGCAATAGACAAAAACACCTATCCAATTGTCTAATGATTGAGAAAATGTTAGAGAAGTCATTAAAATTATGATTTATTTTTTTGGAGGGAAGCGGCCTTTGAAAATATTAAATCTCATATATTTTTTTTCTTAAAAAAAAGTGCAAGATAGTTGAAAATTCATATTTTATAATAATAATGATATATATTACTTATTATTATTATTTATTTTATAAATTTTAAGAAGGGAGTAATTTAAAAAATTGATATTGATTCCAATTCTAGAACTATATAATCTAAATAACTACATATTTATTAATATAATGGTGGTACTATATCAGCTACAGATTAGTTCGGTGGAACTAGAATTTTGTTTTAGGGGCCAGAATATAATATTATGATAATACCGCGTGTTAACTATTCTTACTATTAAAAAAAAAGAAAAAAAAGATTTTCTCTATATAATATACAAAAATTTAACTTGATGTTATATCGAAAAAATGAATTTTCGATAAGATTTGTTATTAAAAAAAAATTCTAAAAAAGCTTATATAAAAGAAAGAAAAAGATGCAGCCTCCGGTTTGGAGGATTAGGAAGAGGACTGAATTTGATAAAATGAAGTAAACAAATGATACAGTGGAAAATTCAACAGTGACTGCTTCTTTATAAAATTATATAAATGTTTTATTATGTTCTTTATTCGATGTTCATTATTGACCACTTTTCAATTAATAGTGTTCTCATTCACATCTCTCTGCCCTTTTTAGATTATTTTTATTTCTTATTTGATTGACGCAACTTTTCTTGACAAATTTTACGTGGCTCTTATTCACATGTTGTCTTATTCACTGCAAGTGGCCAAGAAGCCACAGAGGTCCCATATCTTTGAAATTGAATTGCTCCCAAGTCTGCTAATTTAGAAGAGTGGATCAATTTTGTTAGAAATAATTTATTTTAATCTATCAGACTTTTATTATAGTATAATAATATTATTATGTTTGAAGCAAGAGTATAATGGGAACTGTAGACCATGCTTTGAACAACTTGCCTTAACTTTTTGTTCGAGAATTGATAAATTAAGATTTCTTTCCCATTGGTCTTGTCCTTTACACAATCCAATTTGGTCGGTCTCCGTGAGATTTCTTTGAACAAGAAAATTTTATATATTTAGGATTTCTTTAATTCCAGAGCGATCCTCAGCTATTTAAACTCAAACGCACCAAGATTTCAACACCACCACCAACACCTACTTGTTGTTCCTGTTATCTGCGTAGTCTTCTTCAGAAGCTGCAAACATGTTTTGTTCCTTTAGCTACCATGCAACCATTCTTCTATGGTGCTTCAGCTTATTAACGTTGTTACAATGTTATTATTGTCACTCTATTTCTCTCCCCACCACCGCCACAATCACAACAAATGAGACGGACCGTCTCGCATTGCTTGCCATAAAGTCACAGCTCCGTGATCCGCTTGGAGTAACAAGCTCTTGGAACAATTCTGTGAATTTATGCCTATGGAGAGGCGTAACATGTGGCCGAAAGCACCAGAGGGTCACTGAGTTAGACCTGAGCAACCAAAGCCTGGAAGGTCCCTTATCACCTTATATAGGCAACCTCAGCTTCCTCAGATTCATCAACCTTGCATCCAACAGCCTCCATGGAGAAGTTCCCCATGAATTTGGTCGTCTGCAAAGGCTTCAAACTCTAGTTCTCAGCAATAATTCCTTTTCAGGTACAATTCCAACCAATTTATCTCGTTGCTCGAATCTCATTAACATTTTTGCCTACAACAACAAGTTGACTGGAGAAATCCCTATAGAGATCACTCACTTGTTCAAGCTTCAGAGATTGAACTTTCGTAGGAATCTTCTTACAGGGCCATTACCAGCTTCCATTGGGAATCTTTCCGCTCTTAGGCTAATTGATTTTACAGAGAATAGCTTGGGCGGGACAATTCCAGCTAACCTAGGCCAACTAAGAAGCTTAGTATTTTTTAGTATAGCGATGAATAATTTTTCCGGTACGGTTCCTCCTTCAATTTATAATATCTCTTCCCTTCAGGTGTTTCAACTAGCATTCAATAGATTCCACGGAAGTCTACCACCTAACATAGGCTTCACTCTTCCAAACCTGACCACATTTGTTATTGGTGAAAACGATTTCACCGGTACCATCCCAGAGTCATTGTCCAATGCTTCAAATCTTGAGTGGCTGAGCCTTAGAGAAAATCATTTCAGTGGGAAAGTGTCTATTGATTTTAGTGGCCTTAAGAATCTATCAAGGCTACGTCTGGATATAAATAATTTGGGAACTGGTCAAGCCGATGATCTTCATTTTATTAATTCTCTAACAAACTGTAGCAAATTTGAACTGCTTCATTTGCAAGGGAATCAATTTGGAGGTGTACTGCCGCAAACAATAGCCAACTTCTCAAATACAATCGAGGAAATAGCAATAGGATCCAATCAAATAATCGGCACCATACCTAAAGGGATAGGAAATCTTGTTAGTCTAAATGTTTTTGCAATGGAACGTAACCAATTAACTGGTTCTATTCCCCACCTTATAGGTGAGCTTAAGAACCTGCAAATTCTGTTCTTGGATGGAAATAAGTTCCAAGGCAGCATTCCTATCTCTCTTGGTAATCTAACGCTGCTGGCCAAACTTGATTTGGCAACCAACAACTTGCAAGGCCACATACCAACCTCCCTTGGGAATTGTCAGAATTTGATTATGTTGTCACTTAGACAAAATAAGCTCACGGGTTCTATACCTCAACAAATTCTTGGCATAACGACCCTATCAATCTTGCTAGACCTGTCGAATAACCATCTCAGTGGTCCCTTTCCTTCTGTTGTGGGTAACCTCAAGAATCTCATTACATTGGATATATCTAGAAATAATTTTTCAGGTGAGATTCCGGTTGCTCTAGGCCGTTGTACAAGCTTAGAATATCTTTACATGCAGTACAATCATCTTAATGGAAGTCTTCCTTCTTCTCTGAGTTCTTTGAAAAGCATCAAAGAGCTAGACTTCTCTAGCAACAATTTTTCGGGCCAAATTCCACAATATCTCGAGAATTTATCCTTCTTGACGTCTTTGAACCTATCTTACAACCAGTTTGATGGCAAGATACCAACACAAGGAGTTTTTAGTAATTCAACGAGGGTTTCACTCATTGGGAATGAGAAGCTTTGTGGGGGGCTAGATGTATTGCATTTTCCACCGTGCCACTCCAAAGGATTGAAAAAACCAAAATCCATTCTTCTGAAAGTGTTGATTCCGGTGATTGCTTCATCGTTGGTTTTACTATTATGCTTCATTGTTGTTTTCATGAAAAGGAGAAAATCAGTTCTAAAATCTTCTGGAATGCTGCAGCTAGAAGAACAATTTCCAATGGTATCTTATGCGGAGCTTAGTAAAGCAACTAATGAATTTTCATCATCAAACATGCTTGGTAAGGGTAGTTGTGGTGTTGTGTATAAGGGCAATCTAGGTGAAAATGGAATTCTAATTGCAGTGAAGGTGTTTAATCTTAAGCAAAAAAGGGCTTCGAAGAGTTTTATGGTTGAATGTCAGGCATTAAGAAATGTTCGACATCGAAATCTCATCAAAATCATCACTATTTGCTCAACCATTGATTTCAAAAGGAGTGACTTTAAGGCAATAATTTACGAGTTTATGGAAAATGGGAGCTTAGAGGAGTTGTTGTATCAGAGAAACGATCAGCTCCACACATGTAATTTAAGTCCTATCCAAAGATTAAACATAATGATTGATGTGGCTTCTGCAATAGAATATCTTCACCACCATTGTCAGCCACCTATTGTTCATGGTGATCTTAAGCCAAGCAATATTCTTCTTGATCATGACATGGTTGCCCATGTTAGTGACTTTGGATTATCAAAATTTCTATATGATTTCCCTCTTAGCACTGCCGTTCAAACTCAATCAAGCTCAATAGGAATAAAAGGAACTATTGGCTATATTGCTCCAGGTATGTATGTTAATTTTGTTTCTTTTATAACTTATGTCTACGACCATCTTATTCATTTTCCTTACATGAACTTGGATGTTAGCACTCGTATAATTGGCAACTAATAACTAACATGGTAAATCCACATATCTTTCAGAATATAGCATGGGAGGTGGACTGTCTATGTCAGGAGATGTGTATAGCTTTGGAATTACGTTGTTGGAAATTTTCTTAAGAAAACGACCAACTAATAACATGTTTAATGATGGTCTTACTCTCTGCGAATTTGCAAAGATGGCTTTGCCAGATAAAGTGATGGATATTGTTGATCATTCACTTCTATTGGAAGTTAGAGCTGACAACTTTACAAGCCATGAAAACAAAAGAGTAAAACTTGAGGAATGCTTGACTTCGATAGTGAGAATTGGAGTTCTTTGCTCAACGGAATCTCCCACTGAGCGAATGAAGATGGCAGATATTGTGACAAAATTATGTGCTATTAGGAGGAACTTTCTCAGTAATGGTATATGATACATTTGGAATGTTAAGTTTATTCCCCACAAGGTCAGATGCTTTATATGTTTCGTGGAACTCTCGTTACGATTTGATATTCTTTACTATTGTGTAATTAGGGAATCAATTTTTCATAATATTTTGCCTGTGTTTGTTAGATATTTTTATTCAATTTATCTTCAAAAGAAAAGTCTCACAACAGAATTAAATGATGATCACAAAATTTAAATTAGACCAGCAATTTAATTATTAAAGATTATAAGATTAGAAGGTGAAAACCGTCTTTTCTAGCATTACACTTTTCTCTTCTCTCTATTTCTTCAATTTTAATGACTGAACAAAACTTAGAAACTAGTTCCATAAGATATTCATTTTCTTCAAAATCTCTACCATTTCCTTAAGTTTTTTCCTTATCTCACGTCTTAAAGCTCTCTTTATGGCATTCACTCACAAGATTCTCACCCATTTGACTATTCAATCTCATCTTCATAGCCAATCCCTCCCTGCATATTCAATTAGAGTACCAACCATTCTCCTTTGGTGCGTTACACCCTTGTAACATCACCAACATAATCAAAGCAAATGAAACAGATTTTTTTGGGTGTTTACTGACTTGTGAGAGCTGAATTTTTCTAAACAATCTTTGGTGTAAAAAGCAAGTATTTTCTCTTGCTCTTCTCAAGAGCCGAGTTACAACTGAGCTTTGACAGGATTTAATTCATATTAATATCATATAATATCTTTACTACTTTTTAGTAAAAAAGTATTTATTTATTAAATTTATATTAATTATGTTTTCTTATTATCAAAATTATGAGAACATGTTGAGTAACAAATTAATTCTTTCAATTTTAAATAATTGGAAGTGTATGTGTTGACTTTGTGGAGAGTATTTCCAAGGATGCATCCATAGCCCACCCTTAATGGAATTGCAAAGTTAGATTCTTAGAATCATGTTGAAAACTATTTTTAGTTAATAATTAATCTCCTAAAAAAAACAAAAAAAAAAACAATTTTTTTCAAAAAAAAATAAAAATATAGATAATATTGGGCATAAAAATTATAATAATATAATTAAAAAAAATCAACAAATTAGGAGCAAGATGTTGTGAATACTTAATTTTAGGCGTATAATATTGTAAGCGTTTTGCTTATTGTAATTGCTTTATTTTGGCACTGATTTTCTCTTTCCTTGTGTAACTCAGTTCTTATATTTTATAAAGACCATAACATGACTGAATACGAGATAAAATTATCCACTCAACCTTTCTTGTCTCTGTAGATAAAAGATATTAAAAGTTACTTGGAACTCTTCCATATTTTACTTGGTTCTACAACTATGATCTCTGTTCTGGAAAAGCTTGAAACAGGGGATAGTAGAATAGAGCAATGTCCAAGATGATCACATCCCGTGATACTTGATATGATGTTTGCTTGACTGCTAAAGCCCAGAAAATGATAAATCATATATGTATTTTAGTTTCAGGACACCTCGTCTCTGGAACAATGAAAGGACTACCCATAATTGTTTGATCAAGTCACCTCGGGATTCCATAACGCCATGTAAACAATCTTATACATCCTTCAAGCAAGTTGCTTCTTGAACTGCTGGTGTTGGAGATTGCTTTACATGGTCTCCAATTACTTGAGCAAAAGTTATTTTACAGGAATGATCGACCAATTATGTCATTTAATGAGATGTTGCCAAAAAAATACAAAAACAACTTATCTCATTATACAGTAAGATTATACAATTATATCATTTATTTTCATTTTTTTCTCCGAAATTATAAAGTTTTCATTTATCTTTCTCTCTTTTCTCACCAAGTTTACTTAGTCCCAAATGCCATTCCATGGGATTCAACTGATGCCATAATCAAAGAGCAGGTTTTTAATTCCGAAGCATACCACCCACAAGAATTTCAGTATAAAAATTAAGCAGCCTAGGTGTTTTTCAGCTGTAAAAGATGGCAAAAATGCCAGAGTTCTTACTTTTATAGTAATGTCAATATATATGTCGTTTACATAATATATTTCTTATTTATGGTTTATCTTCTTTAATTAAAAGGGATTGTTTTTACATATACCATATAAAAACATATTAAGAACTAAAAATATATAATTATTAAACATTAATTTATCGTCTAAAAGAGTCAACGTTACTGTTTATCAATTTTTAAGATTGTTATAATTTAAAATATGCCTTAAAGAATACCGAAAGGATGAAATGCCTTGTAATTCAGTTAATTCCCAGGAAGATAGACAATATGTGCCATTCATTGCTCCCCCATCGCTATCTTCTATATAGTTTCTGCAAAACAGAGAAATCCACCAGATGCTATTTCAAGAACAAAAAGTGAAACCAACATGGATGTTTTGATGCTGCTGAAACTGCAGAAGAGGGCATCAAGTCCATAATGTTTTAAGATAATGTGGGATTGTGTTAAGAAAATCAATAATATCCCAATATTCATGGGAAAATTATGCAGTATTTGCGTAAATTTTATGTCCTATTTTTTCTTAGTATTGCCTAGAATAGATTAGGACAATTATCGTATAAAGATGTAACTTCTTATTCAGTAAAAAATTCATTCCAGAAAGAATATTTTTCGTTCTTTCATGGTATTAGAGCAGGAAATGATAGCCTAGCTTTCTGTTCTTCTTTTCTATTTTTCTTGCCGTTTCTCATCATCATGACAAGCGACCATTTTTTGATTGAAGGCAAGTCAGACACTGTCCCTTTTTACTCCACCATTTTGACCATCCCAGAATGCTTAGTGTTTCCAAGCCTTTCAATTGTGAAGTTGGCTCTCATTTGGGCTTTTGACAAAGTCCCACATTGCTTGTACATAACTTTGGTGAAGGCTTGAGTTG
>JANKKB010027204.1:0-10254 GCA_026225775.1 Bursera palmeri | reverse complement strand
CAATTCTAATTTCAGTAGAGCTTTATGTGATTTAGGAGCAAGTATTAACTTGATGCCTTTATCTGTTTTCAGGAAATTAGGACCTAGAGAAGCAAAACCAACTACCATTGCACTGTAACTAGCTGATAGGTCAATCACATACCCTTTGAGGAGTTATAGAGGATGTGCTAGTAAAGGTGGATAAATTTATCTTCCCTACAGATTTTATAGCGTTAGATATGAAGGAAGATAAAAAGATGCCTTTGATTTTAGGTAGATCATTCCTACCCACTGGAAAAACCTTAATATATATCCATGATAGGAAATTGATTTTAAGAGTAGGAGATGAGCAGGTGGTTTTTGATATTTTTAAATCACTTGATTATCTATCAGATAGTCACAATTGTTTTCAGATAAGTGAGATTGAGAATATTGTGGATGCAACTCATAGGAGTAGTATACTTCCATTAGAGGTTTGTTTGATAAATTATGGTAAGGTTGATTCAGATGATGAGGAGATACAAGAAGTCATAAGGTATTTGGATGAAGAAGTAATTACTATTTCTTCCAATGATAGTTAGATCATCTCATGTGACCTATTTCAGGCAGAAAAATCTAAAGAGACCTCAAAGTCATAATTAAAGGAGCTTCCGTCAACATTAAGGTATGCTTTCTTAGGTCAACATTGTACTCTTCCAGTTTTTATTAACAGTACTTTGACTGCAGAGGAAGAGAAAAAATTGTTGAAGGTGTTGAAAGCTCATAAGGCTGCCATTGGGTGGACAATAGCTGCTATCAAAGGAATAAGTCCGCCTATCTGCATGCACAAAATTTTAATGGAAGATAGCTACAAACCAATTGTGCAACCTTAGAGAAGACTGAATCCCACTATGCAAGAAGTTGTGCACAAAGAGGTAGTTAAATTGTTGGATGCAAGGATAATCTACCCAATTTCAGATAGTCCATGGGTGAGTCCAGTACAAGTTATGCCAAAGAAGGGAGGAATCACAGTGGTTAAAAATGAGAAAGAAGAGTTGATTCCTACTAGGATAGCTACTGGGTGGAGAGTTTGCATAGATTATAGGAGATTGAATGACGCCACCAGAAAGGATCATTTCCTCTCCCCTTTATTGATCAGATGCTAGAAAGATTGGCGGCCAAGCTTACTATTGTTTCCTGGATAGGTATTCAAGATATAATCAGATTGCCATTTTCCCTGAAGATCAAGAGAAGACTATATTCACATGTCACTATGGGACCTTTGGTTATAGGAGAATGCCTTTTGGTCTTTGTAATGCCCATACCACTTTCCAACGTTGCATGATGTCAATATTTTCAGACACGGTGGAGAAGTACATTAAAGTCTTCATGGATGACTTCTCAGTTTTTGGTAACTCTTTTGATCAATGTTTATCTCATCTATCTTTTGTTTTACAGTGTTGTGAAAAAACTAATCTGGTGTTGAATTGGGAGAAATACCATTTCATGGTAAAAGAGGGGATAGTCCTGGGCCACAGAATCTCCCAGAAAGGTTTAGAAGTTGATAAGGCCAAGATTGAAGTCATTGAGAAGCTTTCACCACCTACCATTGTCAACGGAATTCATAGTTTCTTGGGTCATGCTGGATTCTATCACAGATTCATTAAGGATTTTTCTTTAATCACTAAACCTTTATGTGCTTTTTTAGAAAAAGATGCTCCTTTTGAATTTACTTCTGATTGTTTGCATGCCTATAATACTTTGAAGCATAAACTGACAGCTGCTACAGTCATTGTAGCAGCTTTACCTTTTGTTTTAATATGTGATACTAGTGACTATGCTGTAGGAGCAGTTTTGGGTCAACAAGTAGATAAAGTCTTTCATGTTATCTACTATGCAAGCAAAACTCTCACTGCTGCACAAATAAATTATGCCACAATTGAAAAATAGCTTTTCGCTATTGTTTTTGCATTTGACAAAATTTCGTTCTTATTTGCTAGGTTCGAAAGTTATAGTCTATACTGATCATGCAGCTCTGAAGTACCTCCTGACAAAGAAGGATGCTAAGCCGAGGTTGCTTCGATGGAGTTTACTTCTACAAGAGTTTGATGTGGAGATAAGAGATAAAAATGAAATCGAAAATGTGGTAACAGATCATTTGTCCAGGATTGAGGCAAAGAGAGTGGTGGATGAATCTTCACCAATTGATGATGAATTCCCAGATGAGAAATTGATGGCTATCTCTAGTGTCCCTAGGTATGCCGATATAGTGAATTACTTGGTCACTAGGATCCTTCCTTCTGGCTTGACTCATCAGCAGAAGAATAAATTCTTCTCTGAACTCAAATATTACTTTTGGGAGATCCTCTGCTATTTTGACATTGTACTGATAAGGCTGTTAAGAGATGTGTCCTTGAAGAGGAAGTGCATGATATCCTCAAACATTGCCATTCTTTAGAAGTTGGAGGTCATTTTAATGCCGCAAGAACAGCTGCCAAATTACTACAGTCCAGTTTCTATTGGCCTTCTATTTTTAAGGATGAAAATTAGTTTGTTAGAGCCTGTGACCAATGCCAGAGGACTAGGAATATCTCCAGGAAGTATGAAATGCCTCATAAATATATTCTAGAAATTGAAATCTTCGATGTATGGGGGATTGACTTCATGGGTCCTTTTCCATCCTCATTATCTAATAAGTACATTCTGGAAGGTGTAGACTATGTCTCCAAGTGGGTAGAAGCAGTTGCTTTACCAACTAATGATGGGAGAGGAGTACTATGGTTTCTAAAGAAAAACATATTTTCTAGTTTGGTACTTTGGAGCTATAATAAGTGATGGTGGGAAACACTTTTGTAACCACCAGTTCAAGAAACTTCTCCAGAAGTATGGTGTCACTCATCATGTTGCTACACCATATCATCCCCAAACCAGTGGGCAAGTAGAGGTTTCAAACAGAGAGTTGAAGTGCATCCTACAGAAAACTCTAACTACCTCCCAGAAGGATTGGTCTATGAAGTTGGATGATGCATTATAGGCCTATCGAACTACTTTCAAAACACTATTGGTATGTCTCCTTATAGGTTGGTTTATGGTAAGGCATGTCATTTGCTTGTGGAATTGGAGCATAGAGCATAGATGCTGGTGAGAAGAGAAAACTTCAAATCTCTGAGTTGGAAGAAATTCGTCTTGATGCCTATGAGAATGCCCGAATATATAAGGAGAAAACAAAAAGATGGCATGACAAACATATTTTGAGAAGGAAATTTCATATTGGCTAGAAGGTGTTGTTGTTCAATTCTAGACTTCAACTGTTTCCTGGAAAACTACGGTCTTGTTGGTCCGGTCCTCTCACTGTGCAGAATATTTTTCCTTCTAGTGCTGTAGAGATCCAAAATAATGAACATAAATCCTTCATTGTCAATGGCCAACGGTTGAAGCCGTATGTAAGTAGGGAGGCTAAGCATGACACCATCTACATTGATCTTACTGTTCCTGAGTGAGATGTGGGTCAGACTGTCTAGCTACAGACTTTAAAAAAAACGCTAATGGGAGGCAACCCAAATCTTTTTACTTTTTTTTTGTTATTTTTCTTTTAGTTTATTGTCTTTTGTTTTGAGATGTAGGCAGAAGAAATCAGACCGTGAAGCATCTACAAAATATGCAAGTCAGAGAGTTGATGCCTTGGTGTGAAATTCATTTCACGCCTTAGTGCCATTTTATGCCTCAGTGTGAATTCATTCTAAGCCCCAGCAACAAGTTACTTGAAAAATTACATCGCAAGTCATAGAGTTCGCATCTCGATGTGAAACTCATTCTACGCCTCGGTGTAGAGTTACTGCAATATGGGTTTTATGCGACAGAAAGTTTGCACCTCGGCGTGAAACTCATTCTACGCCTCGGCGCAATTTTACGCCTCAGCGTGAAAACCTTTCACGCCGCGACATAGAATCGAGACTATATATTTTGACAGCCCTTTCTCTCTCCTTCGAGCGAACATTTCTAAAACCCTAACACTTCTCTTTGTCTTTCTTTTGCAGATTTTAAACTTTTTAGGGCTTTTTGTGCAATTCCACTCTGATTAAACTCTTCCACAAGTGATTATTATGCTTTTCATCTGATCAATTCGTGGCTTTGCACTGCATTGTCACGCGTAACCTAGGGTTTGCAATTTCTTCAACTGATTTTTGTTCTTTTTGCTTCATTTTCAGATTACTTCAGTTTTTAGTGTTGATTTCTTTTATTTGCTTGTTGTTTATCTTAATTTTGAATTGCATTTTGTCTATTTTGCTTTGTTTTTCGTTTTTAAGTGTTAGCTCTAGGTAGTTTTTGGATTAGTTTAGCTTGGTTTGTTGTTCACGCACCATACACATTCCACTGTCAGTATGCCTCCAAAAAGGGCTCGGGTGAAAACCCTATCCCGATTTGATGAGTCCAAATTTGTTAGTTCTGCAACAACCCTTAGACACGCAGACCATTCTAGGAAGAGTGTCATCTGAGAAGGGCTTCAACGTCCTTGAGTGTCCTTACTTTAATGATATTAGAGCATTTATTGCATTTAGCCATTGGGAGATTCTCTATTCCCAGCCTGATCATGCCATTCTCCCAGCAGTTAGAGAGTTTTATGCTAATGCAAGGGATGACATGAATGGCCGTACCATAGTGACGGTAAGGAAATTGATTATTCTTGTCAGGCTGTTAATGCCTTCTTCAGGATACGACCATTGGAGACTGATGAGTATTTGACATATTCTCAAGACTCTGTAGATTTAGATGCCATCAATAGGTATCTATGTAGGCCCAACACTGAGTGGGTTCGTAAGAAAAGCATGCCTAGTTCTTTTCACTCTACTGCACTTTCTCACGTGCTAAAAATTTGGTTTCACTTTATCAATGCGCAAATGATTCCTAGTTCACACACTAGTAATGTCACCAGGGATAAAGCGATTTTACTTTATTGTCCTCTGAAAGGTATGTCTATAGATGTCGGGACCCTCTTTCACTCGATGATTATCTACACCCTCTACACACGTATAGCCGCTTTATATTTTCCTTCTTTGATTACAAGTTTGTGTTTGAGGGCTAGGGTGCGGTGGACTCCTGACAAGGAGCAGCAGCCACCGAAAGCTGCACTTGATTATTCGCTAATGATGCAAATCAAGGGGTGGGATGATCTTGAGACTCAAGGTCATCCTCCCCCTCGATCTGTACCTTCTGCTTCTATTTCTTCATGTCCTTCCTCTTCATCCGTGGTCCGTGAGTGACGGTTGACAATGCTTCACAGGTTAGCCAATATTGAGTGTCTGTAGTAGCATCAGATTGCTCTACAGTCCGCTCACCTCTTTATTGTGCTCTATGACTACCCACATAGGCCTTCCCCAGAGCTAGATTTTGGTTTTCCTATCTCTCCCGGCTCTCTGTGGCGACCCAAAACCCTTTATACAGGAATTCTGAGGGCCATTATATAAATAAATAAAGTAAAATGAATAAATCGTGAATAAAACGATTTTAATAAAACATTTTTACTGAAAGCACGGGTTACAAAATTTTTATTTAAATAATACATAGAAACGACTCACTCTGACTATCCAAACATACCCAGGACTGTCCGAGATCCTCTACGTGAGCTCCGGACCATCTTTGTTAGACTCCTAACCTCGGGTAACTGTGGAGGAAGGGATGAGTAACACAGCCCAGTAGGAATTTCTAACACTATACCATTCTATAACATTTTACATACATGCATGCATCACACAATCACACAAAAATATACCTATCCGATCTCTATCTCTCATACACCCTAATAACACTAACATACGTTTCCCGCTCTCAATCGTAACAGTTGCCATACATGAGACACGTCTACTTGAGCTCTGCATTCACGTCGGATACTCCAGAATCAATCTAAGGTCCACTCGTATAATCAATACACCCATCAACCTAAAGTGTATATCCATCATTGTACACCTACATACCGGTACCTATTCCATACTACAATTTCCTTACTACACATCTATAGTCCATACTAAGCCCACCTCGGTCACACTACCATATATATATATATATATCATCTAGTCCTAAGACCGTTCAATGACTACCACTAGCCTATACGATCTCTCTCATGTACAGCTCGCTCGTATCTCATCCGTCTCTTCACTTACGTGGCTCACGTATCCTATTATCCTATGACGTATATTCACACACCACCCGTGTCCCATAAGTCCCATTACTTACGGACACGTTCTCAAACACCCCTCATGTCTCGTCCATCCCACAATAAATGAGCATCATATTCCCGTGTCATATATATCTCATCATACATATACATCCATGTGCCATGTCTCACATTCTATCTATCCAATCCTCTCATCGCCTATCTCATCCGTTCTGTAACCTGTGGACTATAACCCATGTATCATCCATTCCATATCATACCGGCATTATATATCCTCTCGTATTGCCATACGTGATATCCCTCATCCTTAATCTGTTTCCTATTCACCATCCTGTGACCCAATCATATACGTCCGCTTGCTTTCCTGCCTTACTGAGTATTTCTATAAAACCGCATACCCATCCGTAACATCCTAATCTATCTAATCATCTAATGTACCTATTCGTTCATCACACACAGTCTGTATTCCCTAAGCCACAACAGTAAAATAAGTCCACATACATGTCAAAACATTACAGAAAATATCATAGAAACCCCTACCTTGATATTTGAACCATAACTCCCGGACCTCATTCTCTCTCTATTCCTCATCCGTATTACAAATCCATACGTTCTTGTGATTTTGGATGAGTCCTCAGAGTCGCAGAGTCCAATCATGCAAGACCTGGAACCGGGGGTTAAGCGAACATTTTACATATCAAGGGTGTTACCGTAAATCTATAAATCACACATAAACAACCAAGCGGGGGTGAGATTGCTAACCTGAAAACCCTTGGGGGGTTGTTACGACGTCACACGTGGCAGGGGGTGAACTGCCAACATCCAAAACAGTGGGGGTATGCCATGGGGGGTGCAACTGGCAAGAGCACAAACAGAGGGGGCCAACTATAATTAGTTAGCGATAGCCGCATTTCATGGTTTATCATCGGAGAACACAATCGACTGTCGGGCACAGTGAATGGAGGGTACCACCAGCTTCGTCTCGTCGAGGGGGACTTATTCCGACCATCGATGATGGCAAATGACAGCGGAAGGTAGCAGATTGGCAAACGGAAGGCGTCAACTGTCAAGGCTCGTTGTTGGCGATTCAAGCCTCGGACGGCCGATCAGAGACCACCTTCAAACTCCTGACGTCGAGACAAAGTGATCGCCATCATTGTCGGGGGCTAGCGACGTCGGAATCAATCGATGACAGTTGACGTAGGTGAACTATCCAGGCCTGATCTATAGTGTTTCTGCCACCGGACAGGGAAACGGCCACCACCACGATGATCAGTAGGCCGAGATGATTCCATCGCCACTGGCCATGGTGGTTAACTCATCGGGAATGCGAACGGTCACCGGAGACAGTGACTTCCGACGACTAGGGGTGTTTCTACAGATTCCTCCAATTGTTGGCCTCCTTTATAGTTTATATAGACTTTAGGTTTCGGGGGTGTTTTTATAATTTTTTAAACCTTCAACAGGCGTGAATCCTGACCCCAAAGTCTCGACACCTGATCGCCGACTCGACCTCATTCATATCCTATCAATGTGACTCTTAAAATATCATGATCGGACACTAAAGACAAAAAATCCACGAACCCACGTAACATTATTTTTAGTCCACTTTCCTGAAAACTCCCGAAAACCTCTAAATACTCATATACACGATATCATCACGTCCATGTCAACCCGTGTACGTCACAAATACATCATATTACAATTTTTAACTTTGAAATCTTTCACTAACACCCCTGAATCACTGTTTCCGTAAATCTGGGTTACCACATCTTCCATATCCTCCTGCTCCGGCTTCCGGTGATTTTCATGTTACAGATGGTGAAGAGGATGTCGGGGCCGATCCGCGAGCATTGTGTGGTCTTCTCACTGAAAAGGGAGTTTTCTGACCCCTTATTACTTGTATTTTAGATTTTTCGCATGGGACATGCTTATTTTTAAGTTTAGGGGTGTTGTGGTTTTGTTTTGAGTTTTGTGGTGTGTTTCTGTTAGTGTTCTTTTGTTTTAAGTTGTTTTTTTGGCTTTAGCTTGTGTTTTGTTTGGTTGGTTTTATGATTGCCAGTGATAGTACTATGGTTACCTCAGCGATGTTAGTTATAGATTAGAGTTCTAGTCTTGAAACTTTAGAAAAATTTTTAGGACAAGTGTAACATCCCGGATTTTCAGGAACAGTGATTCAGGGGTGTTAGTGTAAGATTTTAAAGTTGAAAATCTTACCGTGACGTATACGGGACGTATACGGGATGACACGGACGTGTGTATTCTGGGGTTTTCGGGAGTTTTCGAAAAAAGGGGCTAAAAGTAATTTTTCTGGGTTCACGGATCTTTCGTCTTTAGTGCCCATTTTATGGATTTTGAGGGCCACGTCAGTGGAATATTGACGAGAATGAGTTTATCTTGGGATTCTGAAGTTTCGGGATGATTTCGTGAAACTCGGGAAGGTTTAAAAAATTACAGAAACACCCCCGAAGGCCAAGTCTATATAAGCTGCATAGGGGGCCTTCAGTTTCCAGAAACTGCACAGACACCCCCGGTCACTAGAAATCGCTGCCTCCGATGACCGTTCGTATTCCCGGTGAACCAGGGGCCCAGACCGGTGGCGATGGAATCGTCTCGGCCGCCTGAGCACGGTGGTGGCCACCGTTTCCTCGTCCGGCACCGGAAATGACCCAGATCTCACCGAACATCTCTGCCTGCCACCGGCCGATCCCGGCGTCGCCAGCCCCTGCCACCGGTGGCGACGGCTTCGTCTCGGCCAGACGATCCCGGCCATGGCCTCCGATCGACCGTCCGAGGCCTGGATCGCCGGCAGCGAGCCCCGACTTCAACGCCACACCGTCCTCCAATCTGCCTCTTCCGGCCACCGTTGGCCGCCAACGCCGGTCGGGATAAGTCCCCCTCGCCGAGACGATCACGGCTGTGCCCTCCGTTCCCCGTTCCCGACCGCCGATCGTGTTCTTCGGTGACAAACCGTGAATCACGGTTTGGGGTGGCAAATATCAGGCAGCCCCCAAATCGTGTGGACTTGGCAAGGACACCCCCATGGCAACCCCCTCTAGCTTTGGATCTTGACAGTTCGCCCCCTACCACGTGTAGCGATGTGGGGACCCCCGAGAGTTTTAAGGTTAGCGATCTCACCCCCGTTTGGTTGTTTATGTGTATGTTTATGGATTTACGGTAACAACCCCGATGTGTAAAATATCCATTTAACCCCTAGTTCTCGGTTTTGCATGATTGGGCTCCGTGGCTCCGAGGACTCATCCGGAACCATCAGGACACATGGGATTGCGATACGGATGAGGAAAAGAGAGATAGGGAGGTCCGGGAGCTATGGTTCGGATACCGAGGTAGGGATTTTTGACTGTACTTTCTGTAATGTTTTGAATGCATGTGATTTACGTTACTGTGTGGCTTAGGGCATAGAAAGTGTATGTTTGGCGAATAGGACACTAGATAATAGATAGATCGGGACATCACGGACTTGCGTACGGAATCTCAGGATGATACGAACAGTTAGAGAGACCAAACGGAACATGTGGGATTGTGAGATCGGGACGGACCCGGCATGGATCAGGGGTTACGAGTATCACGTATAGTGGTACGTGAGGGTACAACCAGTGTACGGGTATTACGGGAGTGACGGTATGGTATGGACTGGATGTTATACGGGTTACGCACGTGTAACGGTGGATTACGAAACGAGTGGGACACGACGTACAACTATGAGTACGAGTAAGAGGTTGGGACACGGGTACACAGTATGCATGGTATTTAGGATAGTGGAGACCCGAGATGTATCCGGGAATATGTCCGTAAGTAATAGGACTTACGGGGACATGAACGGTATGCGTACAAGCGAGACAGAATATGAGATATGAGGACCGTGTACGTGAAGAGATGGTCGATTCACGAGTGAGCCGTACGTGAGTGAGAACGTACATGCTAGTGGTGATCAAGGAATAGTCATTGGATCGAATGACATATTCATAGTAGAATAACCGAGGTAAGCCTGGTACAGGTTACAGACGTGTAATAGTGAGATTATGGTACGGTAATGGAAACGTGGGTGCACGTGTGTGATAATGGATGTGCACGTGAGGTTTGACGTGATTAGGGATCACGGG
>JANKKB010027203.1:0-10254 GCA_026225775.1 Bursera palmeri | reverse complement strand
ATACTTGGACTCACCGAGGACTATATTATTTAAGACTACCTACACTTGGGTAACACTTTCTAAGATGTAGCACTCTACAAACCCCATTTCTCAAAACACCTTATACTCAAATTTTAGAATTTAAATTCAACTCTATGGACTCCTTTAATACCACATATATCCTTATTAGATTTAATTAAATATAATATTATCACTCTCTTTAGAAAAAATAATTAGTATAACTAAGATACCTAATCCAACACAAATTAAAAGAGTATTTTGCTCAGATTCTCTCTACTCTTAGAGATTAGAATCTGTTTTCTCTATAAATCATTCTCTTGCAAGTAAAGCTTTTTCTGTAGAAATCTTTGTATATGTAGTTAAAGCTAGTGCACATGAAAGAATACTGTTAATACTATACAAGCTCTTAGGAATAATTTCTTTCTTATCTCTATCTTCCTTTCCCGTTCTGACTACGATTAATATCAAAATTTGCTTTATCGATCCATAAACTCAACTACAAGATTTTGTTTATCCTTGCTAAGTTTCCTTCCTAAGCATGGTTGTAAGTCAACTCAACTACATGATTTTGTTTATCCTTGCTACTCTAGTTCCTTTGTTTTATTTTTAGCCTTTATTCACAATCTTTCTAAGCTTTTGTCTTATATCGAGGCAGTTCGTGATCCTTTTTGACAACCCGCAATTACTTAGGAACTTATGCTTTGTATTAGTCATATAGTTCGGATTGGGTATCTTTACCGCCAGGTAACGAATAATTAGTTCTTGATGGGTCTATAAAATCAAAACCAAGTCTAATGATTCATTGAACGCTATAAAACCCATTTAGTTACTAAGGGGTATTTTCAAGAGTGTGGTATGAATTATAAGGAGAGTTTTCCTTTGGTTGTAAAAATACTATAGTTTGCACTCTTATTGCTGTTGCCTCTATTCGTAACGAAGAAGTCTACATGATTCCTTGTCCTATCCTTGTGAAGGTTGTAGGCTGAAAAAAGCACTTTATCATCTCAAACAGGCACCTCGAGCATAGTTTAAGAAGTTCTTTATTGTAGTTACTTCGCTTATTTTTCATGCTAGCTATCATGCTTCAACTTTGTTTGTCAAGTGCACTTCTGTTGGTCGTATTCTACGTTCTTTATATGTAGATGACGTGATTAATACTGGTGATCATGATTATGGGCTTGTAGCTTTGAAATCTAAATTAGCTCATTGTTTTGCTATGACAAATTTGGGCTTTCTTTATTATTTTATAGGTATTGAAATTGCATTCTCTCCAAATGGTTATCTTCTTTCTCAATCAAAGTACATAGTTGACATTTTTTAGTGTGCTCATCTTACTAATAATGTGGTAACCTAGATTTTCAAAAATAGTGATCTAGGGGTGCAAGTGAAAGATTTTAATATTTAAAATCATAAAATTATGTATTTTTAACATATATGGGATGACAAGGACATGATGACATTGAATATATGTATTTTTGGATGTATTTGAGAGTTTTCAGAATTTTGGACTGAAAACATTTTACACGGGCACGGTGATTTTTCGTCTTTAGTACCCGAGGTTGGTATTTTGATGATCATGTGAGTGCGAAATAGATGTATTTGAGTTGGTATCAAGATGTCGGGGTGTCAAAACCGGATTCACGAAATTTGGAAGGTTTGAGAATCTGTAGTTAGACCCTTAGCACCCAAAATCTATATAAACTCCATAGGACCTAGAACATTCAGAAATACTACACAGACACTCCTGTTCGCTGGAAATCGTCATCACCACCACTGCCACTGTGACCGTTCGTCTTTCTGACAAGTCAGCCATCGTGACCGGTGGCGATAAAAAGGTCTTGGCTTGCTGATCATTGTAGTGGTCCCCGTTTCCCCATCTGACTATGGCAACACCGTAGATCGGATCGAAAATGCTCGCTTGCATCAACTTTCAACTAGCCAATTTCGGTGTTGCCAGCCTCTGACACTGGTGGGGATCGACTCCTCTTTAGGAGACGGTTCCAACAGTGGTCCCCGATCAGCTGTCCAGTGCATGGATTGTTGGTAATGATGGAGACCCCGATTCTAAGCCGGATGTAAACTGCGCAAACTAGCCTAAGGAGGCTATGATCTCCACAACACCTCGCACAAGACTACGCCTAAAGAGGCTAATAATCTTCCACCAAGCGCTCACACGCCTAACTCCGTCGCCGAAGCTAGATTGGAATGATGACAAGTAAAGACTTAAGCCACACTCCTCTTGCTCTCACACGATAAAGACCACACGAGAGACAAGTCCAAGCACCAAGCCGTAAAGACAGCACAAGCACAGAAAGATAATAAGCAAAAGGTTAGAGAAGAGACTGAGCTCTGATTTTACTGATTATGAATGAATATGATTGAATGAATACAAATGAGCTCTGAGGCTCTTATTTATAGAGTGGATACAGTAGTGGAGTCCTACTTCGACTCTTACTTCCATCTCTATCTCAACGACTAACAGATAAAGATAAATACAAAATATTCTAAATAGATAATTGTCCCACCATTATCTTCATGTTCAACATTATCTCCATTAGAATAGGACTTCTAGGAGGATAATGCCACGTCATTGCCATGTCATTATCTTAAGGATAATGCCATGTCATTTCCACGTCATCTGCCACATCATCGTTTCAGCCACATCAGCATCTCTGCCACGTCGATTTCCTTTGCCATCTCATCATTGGCCAAGTTATCTTTATCTGTCATGTCATGCTTTGCCTTGTTTTGTATTCCCCTTGGCATTGAACAAGTCTCTGTTTCCTTGCTTATAGCCGATATACTCGTTTGGCCTTGTAACCTCTGTCATTTTGCGCGCTCTTGGGACCTCTTCGTAGCTAGGCTTTGTGGCCGCTTATTTAGGTCCTCAACAGGTAATCAGTCCCAACAGTCAACGACTCCCGTTCGCTGATCTACCTCTTCCTATAATCGTCTGCCATCGTCGTTGGTTGGGACAAACTCTCGTCGACGAGATGAATTTGGTGGTGTCCCCTATTTCTCGATCCCAGTCGTCAATCAACTTTTTGACAAGTGAAAGTAATTCACGACCCCCTCAGCTTGCAGGCTTGATAGTTAACCCTCTTTTTACCCTCCTGCTACTTTAGATCTTGGCAGATACACCACTGTCACGTGTTTTGAGATCAGGACCTCCAAGGATTTTCAGGTTAGCAATTTTACCCCCACTTGATTAATTTTAGATTAATCTTATTAGTTAAGGATTTACAGTAACACCCCGTGAGGTAAAATATCGTTTTAACCCCCAATTCTGATTTTGCATGTTTTTACCCCGTGACTCCGAGGACTCATCCGGGACCTTCAGGACGACAGAATTCATGATACGAAGAGGAAAAAAGAGAAAGAGATCTGGGAGCGATGGTTCGGATATCGAGGTAGGGGTTTCTAACTATGTTTTTCTATTTTGTTTTATATGCATGTGGATTTAAATTAATGTTGTTGGTTTAGGGAGTAGAAATTGTGTGATTGGCGAATAGGGCATTGTATGGATTGATAGATCTGGGCGTTATAAGTGTGTGTATAGTTTTTACGAAAAGAAGCGATTAATCGAGGAATCGAACAAAACATGTACAATTGTGTCACCGAGATGTGAAACTGGAGTGGATTATGGATTGTGGATAGCACGTGATGATATGATTAGGATACGAGTGTACGTAAGTGGTGGTACGATATGGAATGGACGATACGTTAGTGATACGCGTGTGTTCGTAAGTTATGGAATTGATGAGGTTGAGTGGTGAAACGGTTAGATAGTCGGGACGTGAGGTCGGTGTGGACTATGGGACACGTGAGATATGTGAGTATACATTTATGTGATAAGACAGACGAGACACGGTGCACGGGTGTATGTGTGGGATGAGATGGATTAGACATGAGCATTATGGTGCTTGTGTGTTACAGGGTGGTTAAGACACGGGAGGTGTCTAAGAACATGTCCATGAGTATGAGACATACGGGACACAGACTGTAAGTGGGTGAGATACGGATTATACATGAGTACAACCATGCATGATAGGAGAGTTATGATACAGGCTAAGCATATAAGTCACGCTTGTTAGGACAGATAGATACGGACGATACTTGTACGTCCGTACGTGATGGAACGATGTGACATAAGGGAGACATGTGTGAGAATGGTTAGATGGGCTAGTGGTAGCGAAAGACTAAGTACACGATATGTGTGTGATCGTGGTATGGAATAGGAACGGTAATACGTGTGTATGATGATGAACGTGCACATGAGGTTTGACGTGTGTGGATTATGCGAATAGACCCCAGATTGGCCTAGCCGATATATAGGAATTTGAGGGGACATGCCAGTGATGTGCGGATTTACCGGCTGATACGCGGTAGTCCAGTGATGTACGGACTAATCGACTGAAATGCAGTAGTCTAGTGATGTGTGGACTGACCGACTGATATGCGGTAGTCCAGTGATGAGTAGACTGACTAGTTGATACACAATAGTCTAATGATATACGGATAGATTTGTAGACTTAGTCGGATACGGGTGAGATCTAAGAGCCGCTATGATACGGGATAGATCAATTAGTGTTAGACCTTAGATGGGCCCAAGTTTATCCAGGATCTAAGGGCAAATTCATATGATATAGTTTGAGGTGTTAGGCCTTAGGTGGGCCCGTAGTAATCGTGTGATCCAAGGGGAACACAGATGTTATGCTTTAAGGTGTTAGGCCTTAGATGGGCCCGCGACGATCATGGGATCTAAGGGTAAACACATATGATATGGTTTTAGTGTTAGAATTTAGATGGGCCTGAGACGAACCAAGATCTAAGGGACATTCTGGGTTGACTAGTAGGTAGTATGTGATGAGATATGAAATGATCCTTAGATGAACTTGTTTAGATATGGGATCTAAGGACAGTTTTTGGATGATAGTTAGGTTGCACATAATTGGAATGTGCAGATGTGTCACACGTATTGTGACAGTTGTGGTTGTTAGTGAGGAAAGTTTATGATAGTGAAATTACTGTGTACGTGAGTGATAGAAATAAAATGATTATTTACAATGTGAATTGTTTGATGCATGCATTGTATTAAAATGTTATAGAACTGTGTAATGTAGAAATTTCTACTGGGCTGTGTTGCTCATCCCTTCCTCCACAGGTATCCGAGGTCAGGAATCTAGCGATGGTAATCCAAAGCTTACGTAGAGGATCTCGGATGATATTGGGTAATGTCTAGGTAGAGTGAGTCGTTTGTAGTTTATTTTATTATTGAAAAATTTTGTAACTCGTGATTTTTAGTGTAAATGTTTTATTTGATTTTATTCTGTTTTATTTTATTTATTTACTAAGTGGCCCTCGGGATCCTGTATAAGGGGTTCCGGGGTGCCACAAATAATAAGATTGTTGATACTCCTCTTGTGCTCAATGCTCGATATTCTACTTCTAATGGTTCCCTTTTCTCATATCCCAATTTGTATCATACTATAGTTGGTAGTATGATTTATCTCACCATCACTTGTCCAAATATTGCATATGTTGTTCATGTGGTTAGTTAGTTTTTTTCTTCCCCTACCTATAGTTCATTGGGCTACTGTTATTTGCATTTGAGGTATCTTTAAGGCATTTAGGTTTAGAGTTTTTTACTTTCTTCTACTTCCTCTTTAGAGCTACGTGCATATTCTTATTTTGATTGTGTGAGTAATCCTACCTATCACAAGTCTATGAATGGTTTTTGTATCTTTCTAGGTGATTCTCTTATTTCATGGAAGAGTGAAAAGCAAGATGTTGTTTCTCAATCTTCCATAAAGGCAGAGTATCGTGCCATGGCGTTCACTACTTTTGAGATGGTTTGTTTCTGTTGGTAACTTACTAACATAGGTGTTTCTCTTCGTCAACCCACACCATTGTACTGTGACAATAAGAGTGTTATTCAAATTATGCGCAATTCAAAATTTCATCAGCAGAACAAACATATTGAGATTGATTGTCATATCACTCGACATCACTATCAGATTTGTAATCTTAAGGTGCCTTTTGTTCCTTCTTCCATGTAGATTGCTGACTTTTTCACCAAGTCACATACAATGTCACATTTTCATTTTTTTGTTTGGCAAACTATTGATGCTTCTTGCCACCACATAGTAAGTTTGAGGGGGATTTTAGATTATATTAATTTATTATTTTGTTATCTCTACGAAATATTTTCTAATGTATTTTAATCACGCTATTGAATGATGAAACCCTAGCCTCATACAATTGAATGATGAAACCCTGGCCTCTATTTTCTCTCTTCTATTTGATTCTTGATTCTTGATTCTTGATTCTTGACTCTTTCACGCATCATATACAATTATAATTAGGTTGCAAGATTTTGTTTGAAGTACTTTTTTAGGTTAAAATGTGTTTTATTAAATGTTAAGGTAATTTACTACTAAAGGAAGTAGTCTGTGTATTTTACACCATCTCCACACCAATGGACGAACCCATAAAAGGGCCTAGAGCCTTCCTGAAATTTGAAAAATTAATTTTTATCCTCATATTTTAACTAAATTATTATTATCCCCTTCCTTAAAAACCGAACTTTTATGTTGGTGACTTGAAGTAATTAATGCTCACAAATTTGGCTCTTGATTAATTACCTATTATAGCTCCTAAGTATAAGAGCTATCAAGCTATAATACGAGGGTAAGTCCTAAAGTCAATCTTTATAGTGATCAAACTATATGTGTCACTAATGTTTATGTAAAAAAACTAAACTAGACTAATAGTTATGTACAATGAATTGAAGGAATCGTGGATATTTTACAAGTGATGACATAAAAAGATAAATGATGGTAATGGATTAAACCCAATTAATGACTTAATTTAAAGCCATAAAAGTAAGGAAAGCAATAAACAAGACATGAAATTAAAGCATGAAAGTCAAACAAAACAATAAATATACAAAATAGAAAATAAAGCTCCAAGAGTCATTTTATCAAACACCTAAGCTACAAGTTTCAACCAATTCAAGACTAGTAATGTTTAATGAATGTTAATCCTCAACACACAACTATTAACAGATGTCTTGGATTAATAATTAGAGAATATGACATTTAACACTCAATCAAGTTTCAAAACACGCAAGATACATCTTAAATTCGTAATACATGTCAAGACCCATTCAAATCAACATATGGAAGCTAAAAGCTGACAAGCATTAAATGTGCCATACGTGTCAACAATGAATCAAGCCTAGTAATGAACATTGATGGTTACTTCGCAGGTAAACAAGCTTACAAACTAAGAGATTAAGCGTTGAAATCCATAAAGCATTCATTAAACTAACACAAATTTGTTATGGGCTAATCCTTTAGCTCAGGCACAAGACTTAGCCAAGCATAATCAAAATACAAACTAAACAAAGCAAGTAAAGTAAAGAAAGCATAAAATGAATTAAAAACAATTAAAAGCAATAGGAATTTGAAAATTAATTAAAAAGGCATACAAAATGCAAAGTTGAGTTCTAAGAGGCAAATTAGGAAACACTTAGAATGCAAAGCTTAAAATGAAAATTAAGACTTAAACAAAGCAAGCAAAACACTTAAAGAAAACATATAATTCTGTTAAAAACAATGATCAAAACTGAAAATTTGAATTAACGTAAAAGTAACAAGCTAAATGAAAACTAAAGCTCTATCTGACAATTAAACAAACACCTAAGCTACGATATTCATCAAGTCAAGGATTAATGGAGTTTAAATCATGGATTCTCAAATACATAGTCATTAACTCAATTCAAGAGGGAATAATTGGAAGTATTCATCGATATAAGCTCAATTAAGCATCAATCAAATGTAATCAATTCCATTACAACACAAGCATAAGCAATACTCAACACAACCTAAGGAAACCCATTCACATCTAAGCATCATTGTACCAAAACTTGTCAGACAACAAATCAAAAACATGAAATACGCATTCCAAGGTTATTCTCAAATAGAATGCAGTAATAAACTGAATTTAATCAATAACAAGCCATAAGAAATCTCATTAAACTTCCATAATCCATTCAAAGGTAAATACCTATAGCTTAGGTTAGAAAACCTAGCTAAGCATAATGGATTTCAAGTTTAAATCATCAATTACAACTAACATAAACAAAGAAACTGCAAAAGAAAGTAAAAGAAATTAAAAAATGAAGAAAACTAAGTACTAAAGAATTAAATAATGCCCTCAAATGAGCTTGCACGTTCAATTAATAGTGGTGACATTTTTAGGTGGCATTTTACAATTAAGGGCTCCATGTTTCTCATCCTATCATATGCTACAACGAGCTCTTCTTTTTTACATTTTACTTCACCGATTGCATCTCTTGGCTCTCCATTTTTTTTTCCTATAACATGCAAACACATTTTGTATTAAATCAAGTATAAAATATGGAATTTATAGCATGAATTGACTTTAGTTGACCTATGTTTCACAAATTCAAATATATAATTAAGCACTTAACTTTGTTACTAGGACCTTAATCAAGAATCATGTTACTCCCCCTTAAAACGTGTTTTGAATTTTTCTTTTTGCTTGAGCTTTAAGCACGTAACCAAAGAACTCCCTTTATGCGATCATGATTTGATACACATATTTCATATCTCTTTGAGATATTTTCGTTTTCCTTTCCTTTTAAATGAATGGGAGACATTTGTTCAAGGTTATTTTGCATTTATTTTTATTATTAGGGAGAACCAAAAAGGTAGGTCAACTAGTCAAAGATCAATCCATTCAAAGGTGACATGCATTAGACATGCATGATTGCCCACTCAAACAATTCACACATGCGATCAAGTTTCAATCAAATGATAAAGTGTGCATGTGCAAGAATTAAACCATGAGATATACACATCTCTTATCAAATTATGTGATATAGAGATACCACATTCAACATTGTTAGAACGCATAAAGAGACACAAACAAGGAGATGATTAAAGGTCTACGAAATTTCCTGAAGTTCATTGCATTCATGAGTTTGAATTTTCTTTGTGCCACATGACCTGTTATCATCATTTTTTTTTTAAATGAAACTGACTTGAATGAGATTCCAGAAGAATAAAGAACAAAAATGAAAATTCAACAAAAATAAAATAGCACCAAAAGCTGTACAAAAAAAAAATCACAAGATTCACAATCAAGTTCAATCAAGACAAAGAACACCAATTGCATTCCTTAGGTGTTCAAATCTCATTCCATCCAATGGTTTAGTAAACAAATCAGCAAGTTACTTTTCGGTAGAAATGTGGTTAATGGAAACCACATTTGATTCAACAAGATCTCTAATGAAATGATACCTAATGTCAATGTGCTTGGTCTTAGAATGCTGAACAAGATTTTTTGAAATGTTTATGGCACTAGTGTTATCACAATACACTACCATGTTATCTTGTTTAACTCCATGATAATTCAACATTTGCTTCATCCAAATCAATTGAGTACAGCAAGAACCAGCAACAATGTATTCCACCTCAACTGTTGATAATGAAATTGAATTCTGTTTCTTACTCATCCATGCAACCAGATTTGTTCCAACATAGAAACAAGCACCTGAAGTGCTTTTCCTATCATGTACATTTCCTGTCCAATCTGCATCTGAGTATCCAGCCAACTCAGCATTGGTATCTCTAGAGAACCAAATACCAAAATTAGATATACCATTGACATACCTAATGATTCTCTTAATAGCACTAAGATGTGACTCTTTTGGATTTGCTTGAAACCTAGCACAAACACCTACACTGAATGATATGTCAGGTCTACTTGCCGTGAGGTACAACAAGCTTCCTATCATGATTCTGTAAGTGGTTTGATCAGCACTCTTTCCTGATTGATCAGAAGAGAGTTTGTCATTTGTGTTCATGCGTGTTCTAGTATGTTTCTTACTATCCAACCCAAATTTCTTGACAAGGTCTTTTGTATATTTTGATTGAGATATGAATATCTCATCATCCACTTGTTTGACCTGAAGACCTAAGAAGAAATTAAGTTCATCTACCATGCTCATTTCAAATTCTTGTTTCATAATTTCAGTAATTTATGTACATGTGCATCAATTGAAGAGCTAAAAACAATGTCATCCACATACACTTGAGCAATTATAAAGTCATCATCAATATATTTCACAAACAATGTTCTATCAATACTTCCTCTAGAAAAACCTTTTTCAAGCAAATAGGCTGTCAACCTATCATACCAAGCTCTAGGAGCTTGCTTAAGTCC
>JANKKB010027202.1:0-10254 GCA_026225775.1 Bursera palmeri | reverse complement strand
CCTGCAGACTTGACAATGAGACTCATGTCTACACGGAGGGAACAGCAAGGTTCATTTATGGATATGGCAGTGCTCATAAGCACAATCAAGCATGAGAAATTTGGAAGAAGGGATCGAGCCACTACCTACTCAAACTAAGCACAGACATATATGTATAAGACTGAAAGTGGAACAAATAATTTTCTTTTTCTTTTTTCTTTTTCTTTTTTTTTCCTTTAATGGTTTATGATCTTCTAATTATCTTTGTCTTTTCAATTTTTTTTTTTTTAGCTACCATATGATATTAAAAATGAATGCGTCCTATTTATGTTCTTATCACTATAACTTATGATGTCTACTTCTAGCTGTGCTACTTTATATATTTAGTTAATGGGATAATATCAAAAACTAAATTATTTACCTTCAAAATCTCTAAATTAAAAAATCCAAATCAAAATTAGAAACCTAGAAAAACCCACATCCACCATCTGAAATCCAACCATGGAAGCTGGAATGGTGGTCGTCAGCCATGCAAGTCGCAACCTCAAAATTAAAGCGAGAATGCAGCCAACTGTGATGTGGCTTCACATAATTGATTGCTAATACCACACTTCAAGAACAACACCACCACCAAGCACAACAAAAATCAATCACCACCACCACGAACAATCATGCATCAAACCAAACAGCCATCAACAACCTCGAATAAGAAGAAATATTTGATTTTAGGGTTTAAAAATTAGGGTTCAGGTTTCAAATTAATTTGAGATATAGGGTATGGAAATTAGCTTTTTTTATATCAGTTGAAACTAGTGGACGATAGATTCTGTGTTATATTAACGGTGTTGTTCATTAAATCGACAAATTTAAACCCTATAAGTCAAATCCTGAGAATAGTTTGTGATATTATTCCTTTAATTAAGTAAATACTTAAATCTATATATGCATATTAGTGAAAAATAATATAATTTTTTCACAACAATTGTAAATCTTTTAAACTTGGAATTAGAAGATTATTATTCCAAAGAGAACGCGAAGAGTAGTATTGGAGGGTCAATTATATTCAAACTTATATATGTGAATTAATATACTGTTCTCGATTTTTGTGGTTCGCAACAATATTAACCAAGCAACTCTCTTCCAAAGAACATATTAAAGACTTTTTATTGTAATTAAGTGGTAGTTGACCGATGTAGAGGGAATTGACAACCAGATATTAATTCAACAATAGAATATAGACATAACAATTCAAATTAAAATTGAGCTGGCCCATATTATTAGCCATTGATGTCAGCTTTGCATAAAAACGAAATTATACATAGCCACATTTAAATTAAAAAAAAAAAAAAAAAAGTTAAACTAGTGTATGNATTAAATTTAAAAAAAAAAAAAAAAAAAAAAAAAAGTTAAACTAGTGTATGATAGATAAGCAAACAATTTGCTTTCTAATGGTTGGCTTTAGCCCAGACAGAAGCCATTATTCCACTCCGGACATGATACATCTGCCCAATGATATTATACTTTATGTCATCCTTATTGTATAGAATAATTTACGAAGCAAAAACGATATTTTTTAAAAATACCCATGATTAATATTGGTGATAAAAAGGAGATCAAAAAAAAAAAAAAAGTTAGTCTTGATCATAATGTTGTTGTCGGTGGGCACCACACGTGACACGTCCCATCACCGTCCAACAATCGGAAGCCATCAATTTATTAGACAAAAAAATAATATCAATGAAATCAGAATATTTCTGACTCCCTAAATAAATTTTGGACGGAATCTCCATATTTTTGTTAAACTAGTATTCATCTCTTAAGAATTAATATTTATTCTTAAAAAATCTAGAAGGTAAGTATTAATATTTAAACAATAAATATTAATTTAACAGATATCTGAAATTAAGTATTTTTTTAAAATTTATCTAGAAGGTTAGAGTAAATTTCTTCAATAAAATCATTAAAAGGAAGGGCTCAATTGTTAGTACTGTCTCTCTATTTCTCCCATGGAAAAAATACTTAGACACCATTGAGATTTAGCAACTGCAACATCAAGGACAGTTTGATAGTTAAATTTGGTATCCATCTCTAATTTTAACAATTGTTTGGTTTAGTAAAACAATGGAATGGTAATTTGGGCATTTGACATGATAAGAGAATGGATAAAAATAAATATCGATGAAAAATTAGCAAATAAAGACACATGATTTGGGCTAACACTAATATCAAATATTAGAGTGGCCTTAACATGTGTTTTTAGTTCTCAATACCTATATTAAGACCTCAACAAAGTTAGCGTTCATCATTATACTTATTAGTTTATCTTAAGAATTATATTAAATTAATTATTTTGGTATATGAAATTGAAGATAATAAATAATCAATTCTCTGTGATAGAAGAGCATCAAGATTTACTTGATTAACAACTTTATTTGATTCAAGTGTGATCCAAGTATAAATTAAAGAAAGACGACACGTTCTGGTTCCGATGATAAATCTTTCAAGTTTATAAACTTGTATGGCATAACTATGATATCCAAAATCCGTAGTTATAACAGTGAAATTTGATTGTTGATGATGATAAAGTTGTTGGAAGAGTGATTGTAGACAAAGAAGTGGATAGTGAAGATCGTGTAGCTTCTAGTGTAGTTGATTTAATATCCATATGATCAATGACAGTTTGACTTCCAACAAAAATTATGTTTCGAGAAAGTTTAAGTTTCTAAGAAAAATATTGTTTGGATCAACTATGATGTTGATCTATCGCTCTAATACCAATTTAAAAAACTTGAATGTATAACTTCTTATTGATTGAATGAATATAGGTGTACATTTCTTTTGCTTATATACACAAGTGGTGTCACAATTGCTAACCAAAGCAACTCCTCATAACTGATTACTGTTAACACTAAGTTTGGGCCAAGATTCTCGTAACCTCTATTAAAATTGAGGATGGATGTGCAAGTTTAAATTTACCTTATCCTTAACTGGTAATTCGTCAAACTTGAGGGGTATTTACAATTTTTTTCCTTTTATTTATTTGTTTGCATCCATTATTAAATTGAAGTAACCAATGGCATTCCTTGAAGATGGAAATCTTCCAAGTCATCAATCCATCATTCTAACCCTTAAATTATTTTATAAGTAATTCATACAATGTCATTATCACAATAATAGATTTAGAAAGAGGATGACGTTAGAAAAAAAAAACTAGTAAAAAGAATAATAATTTTTAAATATTTAAAATTGATTTAATTTCACTCAATATTTTTCTTTATCTTGTCTTAACATCGTAACAGATAAAGTTAAAAACTAGGAAAAGAAATTTTTAATTTTTAATTTTTAATTTTTTAAAATTAATAAAGAACACGAAGGTTAAAATAGGAAAAGATGAAGTGAAACTAACTATTTCTAAGTAATATAGTTTTTTTTTTTTATAACATTTGTCCTTGACATTAGAGTCAATATAAGACAATTATATAAATAACTACTCTTTAATAATAAAGTGTTAGTTGCAATAGTATTTACCACACAATCCACGTGACATCATTGGTGATATTTTGCACGTTTTTAAATTCAGCACCTAGATGCCCTCTATTTACTGTGCTTTTTTATTTTTAAACATGCCTCTATGCCACTAAACTGCGTCACCATTGGCCTCCAAAAACATTATCGTTAAGTGATTGGCTGGAGAACCACGCGGTTACAGAACCTAAATCCAAATACTACCCTTCTTGGGAATGGGCATTTTCGTCCAAAAGCGGGTTGATTTAATTTTGTCAGAGAGCGTGTGGGCCCGGTCTACTCAGCTTTCAATTTCATCACGAGATATTTAAAGGAGTAAATACGTATATATCTCCGAGGTTTAGTTGAACTCATCCCTGTTATTCATAAAGTAACATAAACACCTCTAGAATTGGAAAATATGGGGATTTAACACATAAAAATAGGGGTTTTAATGTTATTAAAATATCAAAATGGAGATCTTTATGTTACTTTATAAATAATAAGGGTGAAATATTACTTATACTAAATCTTAGGGATGTTTATGTATTTATCCCGAGATTTAAACTCCGAGTCAGCCGCAAGGTTTTCTGTCTCTGTAGTTTTCCTCAGCCTAAGCCTATAAAATCCTCTCTTGAGCTCCGTCCCAGAGCCCTGCTTTGCTTGTAATTGCATCTTCATTGCTTATTCAGCTCTCTCTGGTCTCCGCAATCAAATTTAACTCAACCCACTTTCTTCTCTTCTCTTTTTCATTCTTCAGCCATGGATTCTCCCTTCAATTGCATCATGTTTGGTATGTAGTTCTCTCTTCTTAACCTGCAAATGTCTTACCTTTAACGTCTTATAATACAATAACTTTTTTCTGCGTTTCTGTCTAACAGATTTGGATGACACTTTGTACTCTTCAAAGACTGGAATAGGCGAAGGTATCAAGAGAAACATTGACGGTGGGTGTTGTGTGATATTAATTGTTATCAAATAACTCTATGTATCCAAGCTTCTCTAAATAGTTTTATTTTCTGATTGATTTTATGGATTTTGCAGATTTTCTTGTTGAGAAATGCGGATTCCCAGAAACCAAAGCTTCAAGTCTCAGAGTTGAGCTTTTCAAAACTTACGGCAGCACTCTAGCCGGTTTGCGGGTAATTCAATCAGCCAAGTTAATTTCTTTATACAGAAATTTCAATTTTAATTGCTAACTAAATGAACTCTTTTAAATTTGTTGCAGGCTTTAGGCTATGATATTGATGCTGATGACTACCACAGGTTAGCCAAAATCTTTATCAACTCTGTACGTTCAGAAATTTTAAAGCTTTCAATGTCTTTGTTTATTTATTTATTCTTATTTTTCCCTTTTTTGATCTTCAGTTTCGTGCACGGAAGATTGCCGTATGAGGTGATCAAACCCGATCCTCAATTACGCAACCTCGTACTTGGCATCACCCAAAGAAAGATCGTAGGTTCTAATTACAAATTAAGACATCATTAACTTTAATCCCATTAATACAATCTTCAATTAATTAATCACAATTTTGATTTCAAATTCAATTCCCAGATTTTCACCAACTCGGACAGGAACCACGCAATAAAATGTCTGAAAAGGCTAGGATTAGAAGACTGTTTTGACCAAATAATATGCTTCGAAACGATGAATCCGAATCTATCCAAAGCAACTCGTCCTGATGAAATTCCTGTCGTTTTGAAGCCATCAGTGGAAGCCATGAAAATCGCCCTCGATGTTGCACGTCTTGATCCTCGCCGTACAGTAAGATCATGATCCTCTTTTTAATCTATTTTTCTAATTATTTCAGTTGAAAGATTCAATTTTGAAACGTGTTTTGTTCGCGCAGCTGTTTCTAGACGACAATGTTAAGAATGTTGGCGCGGGCAAAGCTTTGGGCCTGCGCACGGTTTTGGTAAATTTCTCTTCTTTGAAAATTCTTAAGAAATTAGATTTTTTTTTTTTTTTAAATCCAATTTTACTTTCAACTTCTGGTTAAATTTGTGCCACGTATTATATATAAAGTATCTGATTTTTTTTTTCTTTTTTAAACTACTGAAGGTTGGAAAGACGTTGAAGATCAAGGAAGCGGATTATGTAGTAGAGAACATCAATAACTTAGCTCAGGTTATACCAGAAATATGGGTCAGTCAATCAGACGGTAGTGGTCGGAGGATCAGCCGTACCAGGAGTGAACTGGAGTCGATTCTCGCCACCACAACTGTTGCAGCCTAATGAGCGGTTCACGATCAATACATTTCTAGGTCCCACTGTGTACATGTCATGTTAATCGTGCGCATATAAGTGTTGATATGTATGAATGTCAATGGATTGTTGATAAATAATAAAAGTAAATTGCTGTAATACTGTTCAAATTCTGTATTTTCCATTTGCCAAAAAAAAAAATTCTCTTGCATTTACCCTTGAGAAGTTAAAGAGAACAATTGAGTGGCCAAGTAAAAGAAAGAAAAAGTTATACTTTCGAGAAGTTTCCAATATAATTATAAATAAATTAATTAATTAATAACATACCAGTTGGCGATGCTATCCTGTGATGTTGCCCAAAAGAGAATCAGATAGAGATGTTCACCACTACTTGTCATCTTAATATTAAAATCATATTGATGGACACACATGATTGTGTCTTCACAAGAATGCAAAAATATGATACACGTAAAAGCTTACAGCATTGCGCCATTGATGCTAGTTGGGACATTGATTGGTGTTCCTTTCATTCATTAAAAATTGTTAACTCGCATTTAAACTATATTAATTGAAGGTGATACCTCCCTAATGGTGAGGTGAGGACTGTGGTTAGGCCACATCATTAAGCGTATAAAGTAATTGATTTACTTGGAGTTGCGATGTGATGTGAACATGTGCTGTGATATATATATATATATATATTTAACGTTTGAGATAGAGTTGGAGGGTTGAGGTGGATGTGACAAGATCGCAGTAAAAGTAAAATTATGTGATGAATTTGTTATTTTTTTTTAAATGAAAGTTGATATAATGAGATTTAATATGTCAAATAAGTTGAAAGAGAAATTAAAAAAATTAATTTAAAATTGATAAAATTAATCTTTAAAAATAAAAAGAAAATTGATAAATGACATAATGATATTAATGTGTCAAATGAGCTAAGAGACAAATTAAAAAAATGAATTTAATAAAGAAACTTAAAAAATAAAGAAAAGTTGATATAATTAAATAAAAAATTAAGTTAAATTTCGTAAACTTAAATCACTCAGAGACGAAATATACAAGGTAGGTCACCATATAGGAAAGTCGGAAGACAACCACCAAGCAACAGTTCAATTTTCTACATATTTTGACAAATAATATAAATCAATAATAAACTAAAATAAAATTACATAACCCGGGTTAACCCTCGGCTCCAGGTTTGCTCGTCCTGGCCCTGGACCCGGCCCAGATTAAACATATCTGCCCTCCAATCCTGTCTCATCCTCCAATTTGTAGAAGCAGGGGAGAGAATCAAAGCTGGAGGACGCAAGACTCGAACAAGGATTCCTTCTTGATATAAAATTTCACTTGAGTAAAATTGGAAGATATTAAATTAGGGCTTTAGCTACCATACTCCGAGTGCACCATTTTTTTATTTTGTAAAAATTAGAGAAAAATGTACAAAAAAGTGGAGAAAGTGTCATCCAATGCAGCATTTTAAGATGAGTAGGAAGTATTAGTTGGTTAAGTCGTCTAGGTGGGCTGGGTCTTTCTGGCCACCCAACCCTGTCGGATGTATATAATAATTCGAATTAAAATTTTGATATATTGGTGCAACTGAGTGAATATCTTGCTTAATTTGGCGATGCAAATTATCTTATTGTAATCTAGCATAACTGAAATGTCAAGTTGGTACTTAAAGTCAGACTGATGAAGTCGCATAAAAGAACAATATTGAATCAAATTATACAACCAACATGTATGAGACCTAACACACAATCTGCAAGCTAAAGCATATTATGGAAATTGTGCTCAAAAAATTTAGATAAAGAGAAGACAAATTCCAACCAAAGCAAAGATCCACCTAAGCCTCAATCAAATGGGTCATCTAAGTCTACTCCAACCCATTTAAAATCTCTAAATTAAAATTTTTATAAAAATTATATGTGTGTCCATACAGGTATTCTCAGCTTGTATATGGATTTGACCATGGATTCTCATAATTTCTACCACATGCGGACACTTGATGGATACAGTCTGCATTACCTGGATTGTAATCACGATTAGCCTACTTTGCTCGATCTCTTACAAAATGGATCAAAGTTTTAATGTAATTTATTCTGTTATTAAGATCTCAAAATTCAGAGGTTCTACTGACTTTCTTTATACCAACTTGGCATTTTATATAACCATGTATGATAAGATTTGCATAAAAATATGATTGAAGTTAATTAACCATGACACAAGTTCTATGAGATGAACCAAAATTTGAAGCTCTAATTCATATTGTGAAGGCTTCTGCAGTAAAAAGAGTACAGATTCTATTCCAACTTCACCCTAACAGAACATGCTTGTACTCTCTGCTCAACTAGAGTTATCTAGATCAGGAACTAATCAAGCAATTAACAAATCCTGACGTCAGTATAAAATGTGACCTGTTGAATACGAATAGGTACAATAACCAAGTTTTGCTATTCAGCATTTTGAAGAAAAGAGAGCACAAATACAAGAAAAGAAGCAGTAAATAATCACATAATCACGACAAGATCACAACAACTTCTACATCTTACAAATCATACACTTGCTTCCCTGTGAACTTGACTTCAATTGGACTAACATTCTTACCAATAGACCTGTAATTCTGCCCAACCCCTTGCCGACCTGGGTTCACCTTTTCAGGGTACACTCCATCCTTGGGATGCAAATACTGGACCTCACCATTAGGGAACACCCTGTAGAACTGGTAATTGATCTTGTACTTAGACCTCAGTCTTGTCCCAAGAGCCAGGCACTGCTCTTTCCTAGCCAATTTGAGCAAGTTGGGACCTTGCCTCATGATTGCTGCACCCCCAGTGGGCATTTCAAATATCTGTTCCTTGGGTGACTCCCAAGTGATCACATAGAATTCTTCTACTTGAGCCTTTCGCAACAAACCACCAGTGCTGCCACCAAAGATTGGTGATGGGGTGTTTGGGTCGAGTTCTGGTGGGGTGAAGCCCACTGGAGCCTCTTTTGTTGGGGCCTCAGTTTTCCCCTCGGCCATGGCCTTGATGGTACGTGGAATATATTTTAATGGCCTAGCGGTGGTGGTGATTGAAAAAGATGATGCTTGTTTCCATGGGACGGTGGCACGGTCCGCAGACTTGGTGGTAGAGAGAGTGGCTGGAGAGAAAAGAGAGGCTTGAGTTGCCATGGCCATTATCGATAGTTGTGATGAACTATGGTTTTTGAGGGGATCAGTAACAGTTTAGCAATAGAGAAAGATAATGTTCAAGGCGTTTGTGGATTTTAGATGGACGGTGGGAATGGGATGTCATGGATAAGGTGACATGGGTTAAACCAATTAGAATTTGTGATTTTGATACTTGGTCGCACCCACACCTCAGCTTCTTTCTTCTAGTTTTCAACATATCTATTGCTTGGCCAATAGCTAAAGCCTAAAAGTACACGAGTTATTGACTGGACTGGGCTTTTTTAGTTTCTAATTTATCAAAATCTTTTTCACCCTTTTAATTTCCCCGAGGAGTAATCATGCTAAAAGTGCAGATGAAAAGTTGATTTTCACGCATGAGTAAATATATATTGGACCAATTCAAGTTTTACATGCTCAATTTATGCATAACTTGGAAACGAATTGTTCTTTCGGTGCAACTCTAAAACAAATTAACAATAAACCTTGGGTCATGCTATAATGCACCAATTTTTATTTTGCAAAAAAAAAAAAGTGAAAAACAATGGAAATTTCCAAGTTTTTGTAATGTGTCTCACTTTCTTGCTCATTTTATTCTTTTTTTTTTTTACAAAATGAATATAAGTTTATTGCATGCACCGGATATATTGTAACTAAAGCGTACAACTTTAAGTTATTCCACGCATTTATCATTCCCATCAACCCATGCCTATCTCAAATTTAATGTTGGGTTAATAATAAGAAATACCAAGTTGAAAAAAATATTTTGACTTTAGAATATTCAATGTTTTTCTTATTGTCTAACAAACTTCAATCGTAATGATAAAAATACTCTTATAAATAAGTTTTAGAATCAATGAAGTATATAAGTAACATACTCACAAGCAGTTGATGCCTCGCAACTACCTATCAATTTATTATCTCATACGAGCAACTCTAACTTTTAATATGTATTGTGTACATCAAATCGTTAACTCTAATGAAACGATATAATCTATCAGCAAAGTGAAAAGTTGAAATTTGGTTAAATCATCAAAAGAATCATGATTCAAATAAATCATTAAAAGATATTAAGGTTTTGCTATATTTTAAAATACACTATCTTATTTTCTCATATTTATTTTGTTTTTCAAAGTTATTTTGCAGCCTTTTCATTGAAAAAAGATGTCCTAGTTCTTTATATCAGTTAAGATAGAGTTATTTTCTCAATTGAATTCTTGTTTTAGAAGAAAACATGATTCTTATTTTCTCAATTGAATTCTTGTTTTAGAAGAAAACATGATTCTGCTTAATATACATCTTAAACACGATAAGGAATTATATTTGTTTGTTTAAACTTGTATTATACGTATGATCAAATTAAAAGATTTTCCTTGTAACCGATAAGCCTATT
>JANKKB010027199.1:0-10247 GCA_026225775.1 Bursera palmeri | reverse complement strand
CCCCCCTTAAAGGGCAGTACGTAACATTATACTTCACTGCAACTAAAAAGAAGAAGCAGAGAACAGTTAAAAAAAGCAGTCTCTGAAGCTCATCATGGTTCAAAATCCTCTTGGAGAAAGAAAACTCGTTAACTGCTAGACATGCCTTGTTCTGCCAGAATAAGAACTTTTGGGCAGGAACTCAATGGTGGACAGTTGATTTTTTGCATGTGGAAGCAGTGGCCATGTTGTATAATAATGGCAACATATCAGAAATGCTAACTTTACTGGTCTGATACCATTAACGGCGCCAGTCCGCAGTAGCTGTTGTGTTCCCCTTCCGAAAAATGAATATTGGCAATCTAATGGCTACCAAACAAGGGGCCAATTACATTACCGGCCAATACAAAAGAGTTGTCTTTTGACGAAAATAATGATTACCTTGATGGATTTGGAAAAACACAGAATGATATAAACAAGCTGATCAAAACTCTGTTCAGAAAGAATAAAACCATGTCAAATTAATGGAATAAAACAAAATGTGCGAGTTCTAAATTTTATGAAATTAAGTTCTCCTGCTTCACCTACATAGAAGGTGATATGAATTGCCATAAAGTGACGTGACAGATGAGATGGATTAAAGCATTTTTACATGAAATTCACGTATGATTAAGCTGCAAACAAGCATACTAATTTGCTATATTAGAATTGATTTCATGCTGAATGCATAACTAAATTGTCAGGAACTATGGGAAGTAAAGTTAGCGGGAGATTATTCTTCCATTAGGTAGTCTAAATCTAAACGATTGAAGGTTTATGAAAAATGTGAAACAATTAGAACATTCTAGGAAAACGAACCTGACCTGCAGGGATACTATAAATGGTGCTTTTTCTTATTCCTAGTGAAAGCTCCTTAGGCCACTGAGACCTTATGTATCTGAAGAACAACTCTCACTTAAAAGTAGCCATGAAAATGATTCTGTAAAAGCTCCTTGCTCAACCAAGATATGCGGTACAAAGAAAAGTCCAAATTTAAATTCCTTTAGCAGTACTCCGGTATTGGATGTGAAGCAAAAAAGCTAGGATCTCTCGAAAAGTGAACATCAGGCAGAGAATTGTTACTTTTGGAGAATTCTAATGGTGCCCTCTTTCTCATTCTTATGATTTTACCAGTCAAAAAATTGAAAAAAACAAGGAAACTTATCATGACAAGCAGGACATAACAACATCAGACTTATAATTCAACAGTTCATGAATTTACAAGCTGAGTATAAATCACTTAGTTGTCAAATAAAGTTTTCAACTTTCTTTTCGGGGATCTACCAAGTTTAACCAGTAATCGTTGAACTTAATCGAGAGATTGACTTTATTGACATGTTATTACAATATAAAACCATATGTGCACACAACAATGAGGTGTTAAAGACGTGATGGAACTCCAAGGGCGACTCTTGTGACTCCACATGCTAAAGAAACATAAGTTGTTAGCATGGATGTGTTGGAGAAAGGAGATAGAACCATGTAAAAGCATTTAAGAGATGAACGAAAGAGCGGGTAATTGGAGGGAGGGGAGAGACTGTAACAATTTAGTATTATTACATGAATCAAGATATATAATTTAATCTAAAAAACAAAATTGCACCTCAGCAATTAATCCAACCATTCCATATACTCTCATCTAATAACTATAGATGCGTGTCAAAATTCACATAAAAAATAAGAGAATTCTAAACCTGCATATATGTGTATATTGTCCAAGTCTACATTAATGAAAACCATTTTGCATCCAATTGAGAGATTTCATAATAATAAATTAAAGCAAAAGCGGTCAATACTTTGAATTTTACAATTATTAAAGGTGAACAAACATCAAAGCTAGTTCATTATGCCACTTTGGGTAAATTTGATGTGTAAAGTGAAGGTTCAAGGCCAAAAAACATTTTCATTCATTAGTAATATTTCCAAGCCTGTATCATTCATTTTAAACAATTGTGGGAAACTATTAAAGAATTTTAAAATGATGTCCTCTATAAGAGACATCTATATAAATGGTTGTAGTAAAATGCTAATTGTAATGTCTTTGCAAAGAGGCATCTACAATGTTTTTCTGTTATACATTATTTTTATTTCAAAATACACATCATGCCCCATGTTTATTATATTTATTTTATTATTTGGACTTTCTTTTTGGTCAGTTAAATGGATTGAACTGGGTCTGAATTGAATTAGATTTAGTCCAATTGTAATTTAAATTATCCCATAATAATAATAATAATTTATTATTATGGGATGAAATAATTGTATGACTTCCTAGTCAAGTTACTGACTCAGTTGTGAATTCTGTGGGGGTTATGTGTACAAGATAAATCTACAATAGTCAAAAGTTTATTTGTTGGATGCAGATCAAGAGGAGAAAATTCCTCGTGGTAGATAGGCTGAAGGCCTATAAATACAAGGGAGTAAAATACTCCTAACACCTTGAACAATTAATTCTCACTTCCTCCTCCTACTTATATTATGCCAAAATGCTACAGTTCCTTCAATTAGGAGTGCAACTTTGCAAGAAATCCTGGAGAACATACAGTTGATAACCTAGCTAAATCGGGATTATACTCCTAGAGGGGGAGAATTGTTCTTTAGGTCTATGGTTTTTTGCATGACTTGACAATAATTCAATTTGGTTTCTCAATATTATTAATGCTGCTACAGTTCACTCGGTATTGTTTATTTGCAACTTTTCTCAACAATACTATGCTGTTATTTAAGTGTCACACTCTTAGTGTCAAATTCTCAAAATTAGAACCAAGAACTACTCATAATCATTAAAATCAACCACAGAGAAAACCAACCAACAATAGCTCTCAAACTCAATGAATAGCTTTAAGATCTTGATGATCAGTGCAAAAAGTAAAATCTATCCTGATGTGGAACAATATTGTTATAGTGATGTACAACATTGATGCTACAATAATATGAACAATGTTATATGAATAGTTGCAGACTGTTAAGTTCACCTCATGTGTAGACTTTGTTGAAATAAATAAAAACTCATGAATCTAAATCGAAGAAGACAAACAGAAAGTTAAACGTAATTGAAAAAGTGTGCGGATCGTGAAAAGTAGTAGAGAAGAAAAAGAGAAAAAATGAGAGAGGGTGTAACCTAAAAGAAATATAAGAGATTTGGTGTTTACTGTCTCAAACTTGATATAAGAGAGAGGGTGTCGCCAGAGATTATTTGACTATTTGATCTTCAAGATCAAGTTTGAAAACCTAAACCCGATCTCATCTCTTTCTTTCAGGTTACACACACTCTCTCTTAATTTCTCTTCTTTACTAGTTCTCACTACTCCATTCACTTGCTTGTTTAATTACTTTTTAACTGTTTTCTTTTTAGATTTGGATCTATGAGCTCTTTTTCTTATTTGGACTAAGCCCACCTATGAGGTGGACCTAACACAATTAACAATATCAGGTAAACAATTATGGATGAACAAGACCTTGTGAACAGTAACAGTTTGAAGAAACTGATAAACAAATTTAAATTATTGATAAGACATCTATAAAAACACTGATCTTAAGAATAATTCTATGATGGTTCAAAATCCAATCCAACCAACCTAAACTGACTGATCCAATCCAATTTTGATTGGTTTCAATAATTTAATTGGATTAGATTAGATTTATTTTTCTAGAATCTAATTTGATTAGATTGGTTGGTGAAACACTAAATAGATCCAATTAAAAACCAATCCAATTCAATAGAAACTAATAAAAGAAAAAGTACATGTCAAAATATATCAAACACTAAAATCATATATGCATATTTGAATTTAAAAGTTAAGAATATAGGTTTTTGTATGTAATATTATTGAAGAAGTTGCCTAAGGCATATTAGATGATGTCTATTTTGAAATAAAAATAATTTATAACAATAGCATTGCTCCGTTTCACTATAGCAATTTAGTATTTTTTTATTGTTCTTTGAGATTGGGAGTTGTTGTTGCGTAATTTTCTTTTGTGGCTAGTTTTATTGGTTATTAATATTTCTTGATCTAATTTTGGAGTTTTATACTTAGAATGCGAGACTTGAATAGCAATAACAATTTTTAGTTAGTCCATAAGGGTCGGACACCCATATTATGAATACCCAATTTGGTCTCAAGTTAAAGAATAACCTCTATCTTATTCCCAAAATTCTTTTTTAGCATTCAATTTGTTGGAGGTAAAAAACTCAGGCCTAAACTCAATAATAAAAGCCCAACATAGGATCCCGAGGCCGATGACAACTTGATAGACCTATATAAGGTTCCATGAGAATCTAACTCATGTATCACATGGAACCACCTAGCTACAATTAAGAAGGATGGACGATGAGACACTTGTTAGAATACAAGGCAAAAGATGATACAACTTGTCCTAACTCCAAGGAGTAAGAGTTCCCTCTAGGTACCTCTGAGGTAGATATCTGAGAACTTGATTTATATCTGAGGTAGGTGAAGTCTATTATCTTTAATTTAACCCAAATATTTAATGTAAATCAAATAGGTTCAAGGTGCACAATGGGCTGTCATAACACAAACAAAAGTCACCCATTAATTAGATTCTCGGTCCAGCCCATAACATTCCCAAACAACCATGCCTACTTTCTAGGAGAGTTTATAGTATAAGCCACCATGTGTCCTGACTCTCGGCAACTCCAAGAGAGCCCCTTGGTGATCTCCTACATTAAGGGCAAGTTGGTTAATGAGAGATGTTGAAGTTGACCTGTATGCCAAGATATGACCCACTCACCACTTATCTCAACCATCCTTATCCATAGGAGTCATGCTTATAAGCATAAGGGGTAGAGGTTCAACTTGCTAGACTAAGCTAAGGCTACGCTAAGGTATTCCTTACTAAACTTTTGGTATTTTTATCCAATTCGTAATTCTTTTCATTTTCATCCTCCTCAGCGTATCCTTTCACGATAGCTTTCTTTTTTAGTGGTTGATAGCTTTCAGTTTTAGTAGTTGCAGAAAGCTTGAGATACCTGATTAGGGCTGGATTCTAATGACCCAAAATTTCACACAAACAAAATTCTTCATTTTCTAGCATCAAATTCGGTGTTCTATAGTTCTACAAAAGAAGAAAAGCGATTCTTATGCATGCTCACAACAATTCAAGAGTATTTGAATGTACTTTCATCATAAAACAAAAAAATAATAAGCGTTTCATTGTGTCTTGAGATGTATTTACAATTTTACATACACAATGCATCCATAAATTGGTAAGAAGTAACATTTTACAGAAGTCGGTGCTGTAACTTGCCTTGCAACATATTCATTTCTGTAATCTACGTTTCTACACAGTTTCCATCAGTTTGGTACACACAGTTTTCTATTCAATAAGGTTCTGTTTCTCCTCAGACACTTGTTCCACAACAAAAATTACATCTAATAAGAACTAACATCTCATCACAACCTTCAAATCAGTCTCAACTAATAAAGTATATTTCTTTCCTGCAGTTGATTTTCAATATCATTAAGGTTCCTAATACCACTTCGTAGCATTTCATTAATCAAAAGCGCAGGCCCGGACACTCTTACATTCCTCCTACACAGCAATTTTTTTTTTTTAAATTTTATTATATATGAAAAAAATCATACTAAGAACATATAACAAAGTTAGAATATAGAATATAAAGAAATCAATAAAATTTCAGAAAGTGAAGGTACCGGATGGATGTGGGCAAGAAATAAGTTCAATTGCTAATCATCGAGAAGCTTTCTGAGGCGATCTTTGACGAAATCTTTACGAGCTTTGGCACGAGCTTGTTGTGGCGCTATGTTGACAAGGGACAGGTAAGCTCCGGCGGTGAAGAGTGAAGCGCCAGTGACGAAGAAAGCGACCGTCACGGCTAGTTGCTTGGGTGTCGGTGGATACGACCACACCACCATTTGGGATTTGGCTCTTGTCTCCTACCAGTTTTCTGAGTTTAATGGATAGATTGGGTTTGGGATTGGCTTTTTTATTCCGATTGGGCTGAAATTGAAACTTTATTTTTTACTTTTTATTTTAGATTCAAAATTTATCTTTTTAATAAAAAATACTAATTTCAAAAACAATAATGGACTATAGTCGAAAAATGCTAAAAAATAACCAAATTCTTTTAATTGTAAACGAAAACCTCAACTGAGTTGAAACTAGATGCCTCAAATGCTCAGGAGCTGATTGTATCAAGAAAAAGATCCCAAAGTGAAATTGATATTTATGCGGAAAGATGTATTATTGTTTAGACTCTTGTAATACTAAAACGACAACTAAAGTAATATGAAACGGTAACAAGTTAACAAACAAATAAAAAGACTTTTTACTCCCTGCTCAAAACTTCAATTTTGTTGCTGTCGGATTTGAACTCTGCTTCTGGATCTCAACATTGCTTGCTGCTGCATCATATTCAAATTCAATGTTAGATGACAAACATATCCTAGGTTTTTAACTGATTCCTACTCAATAACTTGTTGGATTCTTAACTTTGTACCACATCAAAAACTACCCTGAAAGAAGTAGTTATGTTTTACCAATAGAAATTAGGAAACAAATGTAAGGCCGACGAAAACAGCCATGCCCATGCGAGCACTTATTCTTCCCTCCCATGCCTTCCTTCCCACCAACACCACCAACTAAACTTCCGAAAACCCTCTTCATTCCTTCCATCATAACCCTCTTAAAATCTTGCAAGATTCAGACTCACCTCCATCAAGTCCATTCTCTCATAGTAAAAAAAGGCCTTGAACAAGACCACTCCCTCGTTTCCCATTTCATCTCGCTCTCTCACTCGCTCGCAGCTCCCCTCTCTTACTCCACCTCCGTTTTCAATAACGTTGTAAGCCCCGGCACCTTTCTTTGGAACACCCTTTTGAAAGGGTATTCTCAGAAGTCTTGTTTTATTGAAGTTAATTCCATTTTTATTCGCATGATAAGGAATGAAGGTGTGCCTGATAAATATACGTTTCCCTTGGTAATTAAAGCATGTTCGAGTCAGTTTAGTCTGAGGGAAGGAACCGCAATCCATGGGTCTGTAATTAAGTTTGGAGTTGATGCTGATCTGTTTGTAGGAACGAGTTTGATTAATATGTACGGGAAAGGTAAGAATACTGTGCATGCACGTCAGGTGTTCGATGAAATGCCTGAGAGAAATGTTGTTTCATGGACCGCGATGGTTGTTGGGTATGTGAATGTTGGTGATTTAGTGGAAGCGAAGAAGTTGTTTGATTTAATGCCGGAGAGAAATATTGTTTCGTGGAATGCATTTATAAGTGGGCTGGTCAAGATAGGCGATTTGAGGAGTTCTAGGAAGTTGTTTGATGAAATGCTTGAGAGGAATGTGGTTTCTTATACGACAATGATTGATGGGTATGCAAAGTCGGGTGATATGGCGTCAGCAAGGTCTTTGTTTGAAGAAGCTCCGGATAAAGATATTGTAGCGTGGTCAGCATTAATATCAGGGTATGCACAGAATGGTCAACCCCACGAGGCTGTTAAGACTTTTAACGAAATGTGTTTGAGAAATGTTATGCCTGACGAGTTTATAATGGTGAGCTTGATGTCGGCCTGTTCTCAAGTGGGTTGTTCGGAATTAGCTAAGTGGGTTGATTTTTATTTGTGTAGGAGTGGAATGGATCTAAGTCGAGCTCATGTTATTGCATCCCTTATAGACATGAATGCAAAGTGTGGGAACATGGATAGAGCGACAAAATTGTTTGAAGCAATGCCTAATAGAGATCTAATTTTGTATTGTTCTATGATAAAAGGACTGTCCATACATGGTCATGGCATGCATGCGGTTAGCCTCTTTAATAAGATGATAAGTGAAGGGTTGATTCCTGACGAGGTAGCCTTCACAGTTATTTTGACAGCTTGTAGCCATGCTGGACTTCTGGAGGAGGGTTGGCACTACTTTGAAATTATGCAAAATGTGTACTCAATTGTTCCTTCTCCTGATCATTATGCATGTATGGTTGATCTTCTTAGCCGGACGGGACACTTAAAAGCAGCTTATGAGCTTTTAATTTCAATGCCTGGGGAACCTCATGTAGGTGCCTGGGGTGCACTACTTGGGGCCTGTTTGCTACATTGTGACGTTGAGTTAGGAGAGTTGGCTGGTGAACGACTGTTTGAGCTTGAGCCCCAAAGTGGTAGTAGTTATGTGCTTTTGTCCAACATCTATGCAGCGGCAGAGCGGTGGTTGGGTGTCTCCCTTGTGAGAAACAAAATGAAAGAAAGGGGGATTAGAAAAATACCTGGTTGCAGTTGGGTTAGTTCGTAAGGTTTAATTTCTGTGTATATTCTTCTTGAGATTTTTTTTCTAGAAGGAGGCTTCATGGAATTTGAATTTCGTGCATAATTTGAAAGAACAACTTCTAATCTTCTTTGAGCTTTTATAAAAAGATTTTGGAAGTTTGAACTCAAAACATGGACAGCAGTTTTGACAAGGTGTTGGTTTCCAGTAAGATTCATAATGTTCATGATGTGCAGGATATCTTCTCAATTTAAGGTCAATTCTTTTCTGAGTTGTTTAATCGAATCAACACTAGCAGCCAAAAACTTTGGTGATTTCAATTATCACAAAAACATAATTACTCTTAATTTGTAATAGGTCACCTTTATACCTAGACAAAGGTACTAAATATAAATACCCTGTCAGGGTGCCTGTGTTAAAACCTAAAAGCTGTCTCCAAAAATTACTTATTTTGGATCATGCTCATGTAGGACTTTGTTCTTTAGAGGATACGAGTTTCTGTAACTGTCATCTCCATAACTTTTATGTCAAGGATAGCAAGCTCTGATCTTTTGACTCCGTTCTGTGGCATATTTTGTAATATCTACCGAATATATCTTTATAATTTATGAAAATGCAATAAATTCTTATCATACTTGTTTATGTTTCTTTGATTCTTTGAATGCCTGTATATATTGATTTTAAGACTCTAGCGGAGATTGGAATATGACAAAGTTGTTCTGAGGGCCAAGTTTTGCTTCCAATTTGGAAGATGTGAGCCCCAATTGTGGAAGCTGTTCTTTCTTTATTTTACTCTTGATACAAATATGGCAACTAGTATTTTATCTTATATGGCAGATGTATTTGTAAACCCTTAAGGTGGGTGCTTTAACTTTGATCGTCAGTCAAATAGGCATTTAAGGTGTTTATTCTGTAACTTAGAGTGTAGATAGCTGGTTGATGTGTGTTACGTATAGCATAGCTGGTTGTTACGCATGAGATGTGTGTAACCTAGAGTACAGATAGCTGGTTGATTTGTGTAACATATAGTGTAGCTGGTTGTTAGGCATGAGATGTGTGTAATGTATAGTATAGCTGGTTGTTAGGCTGAAATGATATCAGAGCCTACCTAGTTTTCTGTGCTCTTTGATAGTTTTTTGGGTTCTTTTCCGAAGGATTGAAGTTGATTTCTTGGCCGGCAGCTTTTTTGTGGAGTGGCCAGCAGAACGATTCTGCATTTTTTTATTTTCTTTGGAGTGTCATTACTCTTGTCTGAAATTCTAAATATCTTTCAGTCATTAACTGTTGATTCTGGTGTGTCGGAAAGTTTTGCATATCTTTCAGTCAGTCATCATTTGTCGATTTCGGCGTGATATTCTTGGTGCGGTTACTATTTTCTGCAGTATTTAATTGAATATCATTTCTCGATTCTTGCCCATACGTTTGCTGGCCACAAAATCGTTAACTTACTACTTTCCAAGCTACTGTTAATACTCCACTTCTAGGACAATTTACTAGTGGATTCTTTTCTACAACTATTATCACTCTACATGCTTCTACAGTTATGGCATTAGCTATTCTCACTGTAGAAATGGTGTAACAAATGATAATATCTGCCTTCTCTACTCTAGGCCTTCGAGGTACAACTACTACATCATCTAAATCCTGGCTTATTGACTCTGTAACTTACTAACTTCAATCATATGACTAGTTCATCTGATACGATGTAAAAGGTATGTGAATATCATGGTTCGACACTTCAGGTTCCTAATAGGCATACTTTACCTATAACTGTCATTGGGGATATAACTTCTAATTTCCAGAATGTTTTTGTATCTCCTGGATTATCTACTAGTCTTATTTTAGTTGGACATTAGTTGAAAATAACTATGATCTATATTTTTCTTGTGATGGATGTTTGGTGTAGGATCACGTCTTGGGGATAGTAATTGCGAATGAGCCTAGTTAGGTCGCTTTGGCTAATCCTATTCTTAACAATAACCATGCC